>CAUOFW020005169.1:1452854-1470343 GCA_963454935.2 Ilex paraguariensis | reverse complement strand
CCCCCTCCTTTTCTGATACTGCATCTTTCTTCTTATACACCCATTTGCACCCTATCGCTCTCTTCCCCTCGGGAAGCTTCACTAACTCCCATTTTTGGTTCTTATGTAGAGACTCCATCTCCTCCACCATAGCACCCATCTATATACTTTTCTCTTGGCTTTGTACTACCTCCTAAAAATTTGTAGGATCCCCGTTACTAGTAATAAGCGCATAAGAAACCAAANTATCAAATTCTCTGCTCAACAAAGTATTCAACTTGTTGACCTCACTCATACTCTTGGCAGCAATCAACATATCATCCACATAAAGTAACAGAAAAATAAATGAATCATCATCAAGCCCTTTTACATAGACACAACAATCATACTCACACCTTTTGTAGCCAATTCGGATCATGTAAGAGTCAAATCGTTTGTACCACTGCCTCGGAGACTGCTTCAGCCCATAAAGTGATTTCTTCAAATTACAGACCAAATGTTCCTCTCCAGGGAGACTGAACCCTTCTGGCTGTACCATGTAAATCCGTTCCTCCAAGTCGCCATGAAGGAAAGCTGTCTTTACATCCATCTGCTCCAACTGCATATCTGAATGTGCTACTAGTGCCAACACTGTCCTGATGGAAGTGTGTCTGACCACGGGGGAGAAGATCTCATCATAGTCAACCCCTTTTCTCTGTGAGTAACCCTTTGCTACTAGACGAGCCTTGAATTTTTCTCCCTCATTTTCTGATACTGCTTCTTTCTTCTTATACACCCATTTGCACCCTATTGCTCTCTTCCCCTCGGGAAGTTCCACCAACTCCCACGTCTGGTTCTTATGCAGAGACTCCATCTCCTCCACCATAGCACCCATCTATATACTTTTCTCTTGGCTTTGTACTGCCTCCTAAAAATTTGTAGGATCCCCGTTACTAGTAATAAGCGCATAAGAAACCAAATCTTCAAAACCATACCTAGTAGACGACTTGATATTGCGTTTGGGCCTGTTTGTGGCTATACTGTAATGCTGCTGATCACCTGAGATAGAACTCTCTACATGTTGAGCATCCTCTTCTCTACCATGGTTCTCTAGCTCCACCTGCACCACATGCTCATTAGTGCTACAGTTTTCTGGCACTTGTTTCTCTTCTTCCTGAGTTCGCTGCAACATGGCTTTTTTTATAAAAAATCACATCTCTACTGGTCNGAGCCTGTTTGTGGCTATACTGTAATGCTGTTGATCACCTGAGATAGAACTCTCTACATGTTGAGCATCCTCTTCTCTACCATGGTTCTCTAGCTCCACCTGCACCACATGCTCATTAGTGCTACAGTTTTCTGGCACTTGTTTCTCTTCTTCCTGAGTTCGCTGCAACATGGCTTTTTTTATAAAAAATCACATCTCTACTGGTCACCATCTTGTTTGCCTTTGGATCCTAGAGCTTGAAGCCTTTCACCCTTTTCTGATATCCCAGAAAGATACACTGTCTAGACTTCGCATCAAGCTTCGACCTCTCCTCACTAGAAATATGTACATAGGCTGGACATCCAAACACTCTCAAACCAGAGTAGTCTACCTCACTGCCTGTCCACACCTCCTCTGATACTTTCCCATCTAGTGCTGCCCTCGGTGATCTGTTAATCAAGAAACATGCCATATTCACTGCCTCTGCCCAGAAATTCTTTGCAAGCCCTGCATTCAACCTGAGACACCGAGCTTTCTTGGCTATCGTTCTGTTCATCCTTTCCGCTACACCATTTTGTTGTGGTGTCTTGTGGACTGTGAAGTGTCTCTTAATCCCATGCTACTCACACAACTCCTGAAACTTTGAATCTGTGTACGCAGTACCATTATTTGACTTGAGGCATTTAATCATCCTCCCTGTCTGGTTCTCTACTTCAGCTTTCCACAGCTTGAACTTGGCAAACGCTTCAAACTTGTGCCACATGAAGTACATCCAGACCTTTCGCGAGTAGTCATTAATGAAACTCATGAAATATATGTATCCTCCTCGTGATACTACACTAACTGGTCCCCAAACATCTGTATGGACATAGTTGAGAAGTTCCTCTGTCTTGTGTGTGGCTGTCTTGAACTGCACGCTGTTCTGTTTTTCAAGAACACAATATTCGCAAAAATTGAGCTTGCCTGTCTTGACACCTCTTATGAAGCTCTATCATCCCACACTCATTTATATGACCCAGCCACATATGTGACAAGACTGTACTATCTGATTCAGACTCTACAACAACAACTCCACCTACAATCGTGGTACCCAGCAGTCTGTAAATGTTTCCTGCTACTTTATGTCCCTCCATCACTGTCAGCATGCCTTTACTCACTTTCATTACTCCACTTATAGATTTGTAACTATAACCATTACAATCTAAAGTGTCCAATGAAATCAGATTCTTCCTTAGATCCGGTACATGTCTAACATCACACAACGTTCTAACCACACCATCAAACATCTTAATTCTNTTTAACATCACATAACGTTCTAACCACACCATCAAACATCTTAATTCTAATATTCCCTATTCCAAAAACTTTGCAGGATGCATTGTTACCCATCAGAATAGAACCAGAATTTACTGACCTGTAGGTGTCAAACCAATCTTTATTGGGTGTCATGTGATAGGAACATGCTGAATCCATAATCCAGGAATCTGTTAGACGATCTGAACCAGATGAAACAGAAAGCATATCACTGTCACTGCTCTCTGAATCTTCTTCTTCCACTACGTTTGTAGACTTTGATGGACCCTCTTTATCCTCTGAACCCCCTTTATTTTTCTCTGGACAATCCCGTTTAAAATGCCCCTTTTCCCGCACTTGTAACACGAAAGGGATACGTCCTTCTTCTTCTTCCTCGACTTGGATCAGGCTTTATTGTTACCCGATCCATTCCGAGATTTGCTTCTTCCATATTCTTGATTACCTTTCACCACAAGCCCTTCACCTTGTGAGGCCTCATCATTGGCTTTCTTTCGCTGATGAAAACCTAACAGAGCACCTGTGACATCCTCCAACTCGAGGGTTTCTTTCCCCCACATNTCTGAACCCCCTTTATTTTTCTCTGGACAATCCCGTTTAAAATGCCCCTTTTCCCGCACTTGTAACACGAAAGGGATACGTCCTTCTTCTTCTTCCTCGACTTGGATCAGGCTTTATTGTTACCCGATCCATTCCGAGATTTGCTTATTCCATATTCCTGATTACCTTTCACCACAAGCCCTTCACCTTGTGAAGCCTCATCATTGGCTTTCTTTCGCTGATGAAAACCTAACAGAGCACCTGTGACATCCTCCAACTCGAGGGTTTCTTTCCCCCACATCAGAGTCGTAACCAAATTCTCGTACGTAGGAGACGCTGGTAGGAAATTCAACAACATCAACGCCTTATCTTCGTCTTTGAACTTCACATCAACTTGTTTCAGATCGCTGATGATCTGATTGGACACGTTGATGTGTTGGGTCAGATCCGAGCCCTCTGACATCTTAAGACCATATNTATTCCATATTCCTGATTACCTTTCACCACAAGCCCTTCACCTTGTGAAGCCTCATCATTGGCTTTCTTTCGCTGATGAAAACCTAACAGAGCACCTGTGACATCCTCCAACTCGAGGGTTTCTTTCCCCCACATCAGAGTCGTAACCAAATTCTCGTACGTAGGAGACGCTGGTAGGGAATTCAACAACATCAACGCCTTGTCTTCGTCTTTGAACTTCACATCAACTTGTTTCAGATCGCTGATGATCTGATTGGACACGTTGATGTGTTGGGTCAGATCCGAGCCCTCTGACATCTTAAGACCATATAGTTTCTGCTTAAGATAGAGCTTGTTCGTCAACGACTTGGACATATACCGATTTTTCAGTTTCAACCAAACTTCTGCCGGTGATTCCTCATCCATGACGTGATACATCACGTCATCAGCCAGACTAAGCCTAATAGTCGCCACAACATTCGCTTTCAATTCTTTCCAATCCATGTCGTCTATTCCTGCCGGTTGTTTTTTGTATAACGCCTTCACCATCCCCTACTGCACTAACAGGTCCTTCACCCTTCTCTGCCATAATCCAAAATTTCTAGTTCCGTCGAACTTCATGATGTCGAATTTTGCAGAAGAAATTCCAGACATCGTAGCCTTGCTCTGATACCAGTTGTTGTGATCGTGCATCAATTATGATGAATAATAAGGAATCAAATAATTAAGAAATCAAGAGAAAATAACACAGAGATTTACGTGGTTCGGCAATGTGCCTACATCCACAGGNAAAACTTTGCAGGATGCATCGTTACCCATCAGAATAGAACCAGAATTTACTGACCTGTAGGTGTCAAACCAATCTTTATTGGGTGTCATGTGATAGGAACATGCTGAATCCATAATCCAGGAATCTGTTAGNTCCTTTTTCATTATTCAAAGTAGAGTTACATCTTAAGTATTTATATAACCCTAATACGGACGTATTTATAAAATACCCCTGTACCGTACCGCGAGGGCGTTGCCCCCGCACCCCTAACTAATCAGCATCCCCCCATATATAAAATATATCAATCCCGCAAGACAAATGTCGTCGTGGGCTCCGCTTCGCTCCACCCGCTCCCGCATCTACCTCCTTGCCATTGTGCACACAGCAAATATGAGCCACACATACTCTAACAGTTTATTTAATTTTTGCATGAGTTGTGAGAAATGTGCACTTAGTTGCCACACGTACCAAGTATTGTATGATAGAAAAGATGTATGCAGAAGTCATGATTTGTGACTTCCATGGGACACTCCAGCCTTATTTTTCCTAAGATCCTATTGCAACAAATTGTGGTGTACATTAATGAAATAAATGTCCATGTGGTGCATGCATTTGGTTAGTTTTCTAGTTGTAGGACTTAGTTTTACGTTCATTGGCCCTTGTATTATGTTAGTTTCAACTTCATTGAAGACATATAAGCATTGTTTTTCAGTATTTAAAAAAACTTGCTTACCTGGCAAGTTTTGTCCTTTTAATTAATCTGGTCTCATTCTTCTACCGTGGAGGATTTCCTCATTCATGACCTTTATATGCTAGAGTTTGGGGTGTATTAATCCCTTCTAGTGAGTTCCCTCTTTTGGGTATTATTTGCAATTTCGTTATCCGCTACTTTTTAACTTGGTTTCTTTCTTTTTCAGTGGTGAGGACAAATCTTAGCGACGATCTTCTGAAACGATTTGAGCGTGCTTCAAAGTTTTCTCTTGCCGAGACTTCAAAGTTCTTAAGGTTGAAGAAAATAGTAGGTTTTTTTTATTTATTTTAGGGAATGTGACCACTTTTAGGGAATCTCTTCTCATTTTTTGATTTGATTTGATTTATTTTATTTTTATTTGAGATTTTTCTTTTCTTAATTCAGGAGCCACTAGANTAAAACGATTTGATCGTGCTTCAAAGTTTTCTCTTGCCGAGACTTCAAAGTTCTTAAGGTTGAAGAAAATAGTAGGTTTTTTTTTATTTATTTTAGGGAATGTGACCTCTTTTAGGGAATCTCTTCTCGTTTTTTGATTTGATTTGATTTATTTTATTTTTATTTGAGATTTTTCTTTTCTTAATTCAGGAGCCACTAGATAACCTCTAGACAAGAAGGTTACAGTGGCCATGAGAGCCAAATCTGCCCTAAGGGTTCGGGAGACCTGCCTCCTTCAAAAAAGGTGAAGATCCCAAAGGGGATCGTTTCATCCTCTAGAGTCTGGGCTTAGACAAAAATTAGAGTACTAAGACTCGAAAAACATATAGACAAACATAAAATAAGGAAAACAATCAACTAGCAGCCTCATCATTCGAATCGGAGAAAGCAATCGAATGATAGATACTGGATCTTGCATACCCATGGTCTCTAAAGTGTTGGAGTCGGACAATGGAGAGTCTCCAAAGATCTTGCCTTCTATGCCGGCGACGACGGTTGGAAATAAGACTCCAACCCCAATAGTCGATCTATTGAGAAAAACTAGGGGAGGCAGAACTATGACTGCCTCCTTGATTGCGGGTCACTAGAGAGGTTCCTCCAAATTCAGGATGAGTTTCCTTTTGGTCCACTGGACAATCTTGTAGCCTAGGTTCAGAGCCGAACAAATCTNGTCGGCAACGACGGTTGGAAATAAGACTCCAACCCCAATAGTCGATCTATTGAGAAAAACTAGGGGAGGCAGAACTATGGCTGCCTCCTTGATTGCGGGTCACCAGAGAGGTTCCTCCAAATTCAGGATGAGTTTCCTTTTGGTCCACTGGACAATCTTGTAGCCTAGGTTCAGAGCCGAACAAATCTAGAGAGGCCATTGAGAAAATAAAAGAGTTGGGCTCTCTTGAAATCCACGCTCTTGCTTGTCAAAATATGAGCGAGGTATGTGTTTATTTTGTTGTTTCATTGATTTTAGCTACTAGGGTTTTTCTTTTTTCGTAGTTGGTTGAACTCTTGTCCTCGTTGAGTGTGGGGAACTAGGCTTTAGGAGCTTTTATATCCAATGTAAGTCTGAGACTTCTCTGAATGCTATCCTTGCCAAAAAGGGGTCTGTTTTAGAGGAGGTCATTAAAGAAAGGGACGATCTATCAAAGAGAGCAGCTGATGCTACTGCTTTGGCCTTTAAGTCTGGGGAGGCCATGAGAAAGTAGACGGAGNTAGGGAACTAGGCTTTAGGAGATTTTATATCCAATGTAAGTCTGAGACTTCTCTGAATGCTAACCTTGCCAAAAAGGGGTCTGTTTTAGAGGAGGTCATTAAAGAAAGGGACGATCTATCAAAGAGAGCAACTGATGCTACTGCTTTGGCCTTTAAGTCTGGGGAGGCCATGAGAAAGTAGACGGAGAGCTAAAAAAAAATTGAAAGATAAGGTATCTGAGCTGACCCTTACTCTAAGTGAAAAAGAGAACGAGGTGACAGCTAGGATAGAGAAAGTTGTGGTCAAGTACAAGGACAGGGAATACTTCCACACCAATATGGGCCAAGTTTACTCTACAAGATATGAAACTTTCTGTGCTCAGGCCTCCACAAAATTCTCGAAAATCGACTTCAACGTTATCCAAGTGGAGACCAAAGGAGATGATCCGTGCTCAGGCCTCTAAGNACAGGGAATACTTCCACACCAATATGGGCCAAGTTTACTCTACAAGATATGAAACTTTCTGTGCTCAGGCCTCCACAAAATTCTCAAAAATCGACTTCAACGTTATCCAAGTGGAGACCAAAGGAGATGATCCGTGCTCAGGCCTCTAAGTTTTGTAACTCTTCAACTTTTTGATGATCTAATAAAGAGTAGAAGTTTTTACGACTTTAGTTCTTGTTTATTTTTGTTTGTACTGATCTTACGGTAACATTCGGTATCTTCAAGACTGGACTCTTTTTTCAGAACTGGTATGTATGAATAGATTCTAAGTAAAAGAGGTCGGAATCATGAATCTTTTAAGTTTGGGAGTTAACTCGGGGCCACTAATAGTCACGCTCTGAACTAGAGCGTGTTATTCAAAAAATATTTTGTTAGGAATTGTCATCTGATATAGAGTATAAAATCTAAAAAATATTTCAAATTTAGGAATTGACACCCAACAACCATTCTCCGACGTAGAGTATAAAACCTAGAAAATATTCCAAGTTTATCCGACATCCGTTCTAAGTTGTAGAGTATAAAATTTTAAAAATATTAAAAGTTTATCTGATAACTATTCTCTGTCGTAGAGTATAAAATCTAAAAAATATTCTAAGTCTAGGAATTGACATCCGACATCTGTTTGCTGACATAGAGTATAAAAAAAAATACTAGTTTAGAGTTTATCATACTTACTTGTTTCTCTTCGTTGTCAATTATTTTTGGAGTTTTGGTGCCCTTATTCCAAGCTCGTTGATTTGCTTGGTGGATTTTTGTCTTGGTGAGAATTTGCTTCAACAAGTTCTCACCTTGGTTTGAATTGGCTCTCACCTTGATGGGCCTTCGCCCTGGGGTCTTTCACCTAGAAAGGCTTTCGCCTTGGTGGGATTTTACCTTTTTTGTTTTTGACAGCAAAGGAAAAAATGGCAGAAGAGATCTGACTTTCATTATAATACAAACAGATTCACAATCAAACATAGTAGTTCTTGAGATATTCCACATTCCATGGATAAGGGAGTACTTTCCCTTCGGAGGTCTTTAATTGATAAGTCCCTGGTTGAACCTATTTGACAATAATATATTGCCCTACCCAGTTTGGGGATAACTTTTTTTCTACAGCTGAATCCCTCTTGAGCACTTGGTCCCCCTCCCTGAGCTTCTTCTCTTTTACCCTCCTATTGTAATAACAAGCAGTCTGTTGCCGGTAAGAAGCTATTCGGAGAACGGCCTTATCCTTGGTTCCTTCTAGAGGATTGAGNCTTTTACCCTCCTATTGTAATAACAAGCAGTCTGTTGCCGGTAAGAAGCTATTCGGAGAACGGCCTTATCCTTGGTTCCTTCTAGAGGATTGAGGTTCACCCTCAGCTTCTTTTCATTACTCTGGGGGGCGTGATCTTGAATTCTATGTGAAGGAAGGCGTATTTCTGCTAGAATGACTGCTTCAGTCCTAAATGCTAGCATGAAAGGGCTTTCTCCTATGGCTTTCTTAGGGGTAGTTGGATATGCCTATAAAACTTCATGGAGGAGCTCAACCCACAGATTTTGTTTCTCTTCAAGTTTGGTCTTGATATTTTGGAGCAAAGTTCGATTGGTGACCTCAGCTTGACCATTGGACTGGGGATGCCCAAGAGTGGAGAAATGATTTCTTATGCCAAGGTTAGAGCAAAAACTATGGAAGCCACTTGAGTTGAATTGCTTCTCATTGTAAGAGACGATGACATGTGGAACTCCGAACCAATATACAATGGATTTCCAGGTGAAATCTACAATTTTCTTTTCAGAAATTATGGTTAGTGCTTAGGCTTTTGCCTATTTGGTAAAATAATCAATAGCTATTACCACAAAGTAACATTAACTCTTCCCTCGAGGTAGAGGTCCTACAATATCAATATCCCATTGCGTGATGGGCCAAGGATTAGAAATTGAGCTTGGATCTTGTGAGGGGGCATGTTGGATATTTTCGGACCTTTTGCATTTGTCTTAATTTNCAATATCCCATTGCGTGATGGGCCAAGGATTAGAAATTGAGCTTGGATCTTGTGAGGGGGCATGTTGGATATTTTCGGACCTTTTGCATTTGTCTTAATTTCTGATGAGTGCCAGTGCATCTTTAGCCATTGTGGGGCAATAATATCCTTATTGTAGTACCTTATGAGAGAGTGATCATCCTCAAGAGTGATTTTCACAAATGCCTTTATGTATCTCCTTGAGAGCATAGTTCATTCCCTTTGTCCCCAAACAATGGAGGTATGGGAGAGACAAACTTCTTCGGTGTAGAACGTCTTGGATGAGCACATACTTAGCCACCTGTAGGAGTAACCTTTTAGCTTCTAGTCATTATGTCAGGAGATCACCATTTTTGAGGTAGGATACATACTGATCCATCAATGTTGATGTTTGTACTTGGAATGTTTCCCCCACCAGTTCTCCTTTGTTGATGTTGGGCTTGTGCAGGTACTCTAGGGGAATATTTCTCCTTTTTGTTCCATGGTCCTCTCCTAAGGATGCTAGTCGGGCCAAGGAATTTGCATGGTTGTTGTTTGACCTCGAGATCTATTGGATAGAAAAGGTTTGAAACTCCAATATGAGAGATCGAGCATTGGCTAAGTATGCCATCATCTTATCATCTTTAGCTTCGTATTGGCCATTGACTTGATTGATAATAAGCAAGCTTGGATGCAGCGTACGCCGAGGTCAATGGAGCGTATTCCAACTTGTGTTATTCTGGTGAGATCAAGATTAACTTGGCCCCACTTCCGAGTTTGCTAGATGAGCCGTCAATGAACAACGACCATTCCACTGAGGTAGGGTCGAGTTCGGTAGTGGGAGGGATGAAATTACCTTCTCCTGAGGGAGTGAACTCTGTGACAAAATTAGAAGCAGCTTGTTCCTTAATATCTCGGTAGGGTTGGAACTGAATATCAAACTCCCTGAGCTTTATGGCCCGCTTTATCAACCATCATGATGTCTCTGGTTTGTGAAGTATTTGTCGAAGAGGGTGGTCAATTAGTACAATAATATTGTGAGCTTGAAAGTATGGCCTCAGTCTTCTTGTAGAAGTGATTAAAGAAAAGGCTAACTTCTTAGTTGTAGGGTGTCTTTCCTCTATTCCTCGGAGCGCTCAACTGGTGTAATAGATTTGTTTCTCGGCCTGTTCCTCCTCCCTTACTAGCACCAAGTTGATAGCCAAGGGTGATGCAGCCAAATGAACATATAGATGCTCCCCTAGATTTGCAACATATAAGTGAGGAAGCGACACCATGTAGCTAATCACTCCCAATATCTAGCTAATCACTCTTTCAATTGAAAGCGAAGAACCTCTTTGAAGAATCTCTTTGTATCCCAGCCGCCATAAAAGACCACGGGCCCACTATAATTTATATAAAGAATTCATTTTTTTAGCAGTAAATTCATCCATCTCAATACAATGAATTCCTCTTAAACACGTGACAATTAATTTAATATCAGAAGAGTTAAGTCAGTATCGAAGTGTCAAACTGATTTGGAAGAGTTTAATTGAAGAAACACAATTAGCTTGAGTAAGTGATAGTAAATTAGGATTACTTGAATTTCGATCCCCCTTAGCATAGTAGGGGAGTGAATAGAATCTTTAATCGATCAAATAGAGCTTGAATCTTTGTCCGATTCGCTACTAAAAGAAGGCCTATATGGGCCTATTTCTTACCATATTCCAATCTTGAACTCCGTTTGCAAAAGTTCATATGAAAAAAGTACTTCTACTTTTAGAACGTGGAATGAAAGATGATAACAAACTTAGAAAAAGAAATCCCAAAAGAACATTGAGGAATTTTTTTAATATATATATATATATATATATACTTGGATGGATCCCTTATAGCCTATTTTTTGGGTTTTTTTTTTCTTGGAGGTCTGTTGTGGGGCCCTTGTGGAAATCAAGTAAATATGTCAAATACTATCATGACTTGTGTGCCTGAATAGAAAGCTTAGTGTAACGGCAGTCGTATTATTCCATGGTCATAACATGTAGATTTCTTTTGTGTTGTCGGGTACTGGTCACTTTTTTTGGCACCAAGCATATGACTTAGATACCATTATGAATTATTCCTTTTTCTTTATTAGGTGAGGAAAGATAAGTCCAGTCAAAGTGGAAGATTCTTATGTAAATCCAAGGGAGAATGTCTGAAAATTCCGCTTAGAGACGATGCATTAAAAAAATTCAAAATTGACAAGAATTTAATAGGTTGAGTTTAACTAGTTTTTGGTGCAAAGTCAGAATAATACGGCTTAATAAAATGAATAATAAATGTGATAGTTTATTATCAAATACGAATAGTCTAAATTTGATACGATAGACATATTTAATTACAATTATATGAATAAAATGACTGATTTTTATTATTTTTATCACATATTTACATTAGTTATCCTAAATGAGAATTTTATTTCTATTTTTGCTATTATATAGACTTAAATAGATTTTAAGCCTAGAAAAAATATGAGTTGTGGTTTAGTGGAGAAATAATCCAATCTTAGTATTTGATTTTTAATTTAAAAACTATAAGGATCAACTCGAACATGTCATTCTAAAAATCAAGGGAGTTGAATTAAAATTAATTAATACTCCATATAAATACAAAAGAATATGATTCGAACACGATTTAATACCATTGGATTTCCACGACTGGTAATTGAATTAATAATTTATAAAAGCTAAGAAAAATATTATTCGACGGCCTTATATTCTCGGAGACTGTAGATTGACTCATTAGTCTTAGTCTTTATCACTTCATCCCACTTCTCACCGCACCAGTTAAGTCCTGAACAATAATTGAAGGATTGTAGCACCTAACAAATACTGTGCAACCATTTCGCCCAATATTTACACATACTCATCAAATGATATAATCTGATCAGGTAAAAGTTTTGGCCATTCAAAGTATTTAATTTTCAAGACAGAAGAATCTTTCTCTCACTTCTTTAATGGCTCCATGGTCTCTTATTAATCTCATGATATTCCTCCTTATATCCATAAAACTCTTGGCCTTGGCTCAAGATGAAAACCAGTTCATCTACCAAGGCTTCCGTGGAGCTAAACTGTACCTTGATGGTCTCGCTGAGATCCTTCCCAATGGCCTATTGCAGTTAACCAACACTTCAAAGGAAGATACTGGCCATGCTTTCTACCAAATTCCTGTGAAATTCACGTCTTCCTCATCTGGGTCTGCTCAGTCTCTTTCATTTTCCACCTATTTTGTCTTCTCCATTGTTCCTAAACTGGGATATCCTCCCGGCCTCGGCTTTGCCTTCACCATCTCACCATCTCTGAGCTTCATCCAGCGAGGCATGTCTGACCAGTTTCTGGGAGTTTTCAATCCTTCGAACAACGGCCGTACCTCCAACCATGTACTTGCAGTTGAGTTTGATACTAGTATGAACCCTGATATGAAAGATATAGACAACAATCATGTCGGAATTGATGTGAACGGTCTAATATCTGCCGTATCGACTCCGGCGTCATATTTTTCCAATACAGAAGGGATCAACAAGAGCTTGAATCTTGCAAGTAAAACCCCAACGCAGGTTTGGATAGATTATGATGGAGTGAAAAAGATTATCATCGTTACATTAGCTCCCATCAGAATCACGAAACCAAATCTACCTCTCTTGTCGGCTTCCATTGATCTCTCTCCAGTTTTCTTGGACTCTATGTATGTTGGTTTCTCTGCATCTACAGGATCAATTACAGGTCCGATAAGCAGCCACCACATTCTGGGGTGGAGCTTCAACAAAACTGGGCCAGCACAGAGCCTGGACCCATCAAAACTTCCCTCTGTTCCCTGGCCCAGAAAATCCAAACGAAAATTTCATCAAGATGTCGCAATCTCGGTCTCGACAGTACTGGTTGTGCTGATCATCACTATGGCTAGAATTGCTTACATACAAAGGAGAAGAAAGTATGCAGAAATACTCGAGGATTGGGAATTGGAATATGGGCCTCAGAGGTTCTCCTACAAGGATCTCTACAAAGCAACCAATGGCTTCAACCACAAAGAGATTCTTGGAGTAGGAGGTTTTGGACAGGTTTACAGAGGGGTACTTCCTTCTTCCAATGCCCAAGTCGCAGTGAAGAGAGTCTCCCATGACTCAACACAAGGGATGAAGGAATTTGTGGCTGAAATTGCTAGCATGGGTAGGCTAAGACATAGGAACTTGGTGGCCCTCCTGGGCTATTGCCGGAGAAAGGGAGAGCTTCTGTTGGTCTATGATTATATGCCCCATGGAAGTCTTGACAAGTTTTTACACAGCAATGAGAATCCAAGCCTTAATTGGGCACAACGCTATCGAATCATTAGAGGGATAGCATCAGGCCTTCTGTATCTACATGAAGAGTGGGAAAAAGTTATTCTTCACAGAGATGTCAAGGCCAGTAATGTCCTTGTGGATGCCCATTTTAATGGAAAGCTCGGAGACTTTGGGCTTGCAAGATTGTATGATCACGGTGAAAATCCTAAAACAACCCATGTGGTTGGAACTTTTGGATATATAGCACCAGAGCTTGCTAGAACTGGCAAGGCAACTACTAGCACAGATGTCTTTGCTTTTGGGGCATTTATGCTCGAAGTAGCTAGCGGACAAAGACCTCTAAAAGTACAGGGATTAAATGATGATATGATTTTGGTTCAGTGGGTTTGGGAGAAATGCAAAGAAGGAGCAATTCTTGAGGCAACTGATCCGAGATTGGGAGGTGATTTTGTGGTAGAGGAAATGGAGTTGGTTTTGAAGCTAGGCCTACTTTGCTCACACCATAATCCGGTGACTAGGCCTAGCATGAGGCAAGTGAAGCAATATTTGGATGGGGAAGTTATCTTGCCCGAAGTATTTATGGATATTGCAAGAGTTGGAATGAGCGTATTATTTGGGAATGAAGTTTCAAATGAATTTGTAACGACATTCCCTTCATCATCCTCGGGGAGTGTTTCTGCTAATGTCATGTCTGGTACTGAGTCACTGCTTCGCGTGGGACGTTAAGAGTGAAATACGTTTGATGGCTAAAATATTTTGGATCGGATTATAGATTGTATTTTGATAAATAATTTCATATATTTCAGTATCAACTCCTAATGTTTTGTGTTTGTTTTTGTTGAAACATTGTAGCTAGTTTAAAATTATGTTAATTTGGAATTGTTTCCATTCTTCTAATGCTATGACATTGCTATGACATTGATCTTAATTGTATTTGAGCTTGTTTTCTCCATCAACAATAGATTTCAGTTTATTTATAAAAAATATATAAATTGTAGATACTTGAGACAATTTGAGACAGATATTAAATCTTCCGTGGAAGAAATGAAGGGTGGACCACGGATGACAGTAGAGAGAAACAAAAAAAAACACAATTTGAGGCTTACATTTGGGTTTGGGGGCCTACATGAGTTCGACAATTTCTCACTACCAATAAGGGCTTCCATTATATCTCGTTAGTTATGTGAATTTGTCACATTATCTAGTATTTTCGTAAAATGTATGTATTACCTGGCAAAAACAAATGTTAAACAACCAAATTATCCAAATAAATTGAAATTTTTTATTTTTGTAGTCAAATAAATTGAAGTTACAAACTAACAATTTTGTTAAAAAGTATGTTTGTTTTCAACGGTGGGGTGGAAGAATCCCTTTGTCAATTCATTTGTATGCTTTAGCGGACGTGTTTTGAACATTCTTCTTTATTCTTTTGTTTTTAAGAGAGAATTACATTAAGACTCTTGTGGTTTGTTATTTAATCACTTAAGTTCTCTAACATTTGAAATATTATACATAAATCTTATAAGATTTGTACGCGCGTTATACTTAGACCACTGTTGTCAATATCTGTTATTATATTCATTGAAGTTTGTAGGCGTGTAATACTTAGACCCATCAAGTTTAAAATTTCATATTTAGACTAAAAAAACTTCAATCAAAGCTAGAATATAATATATTTTAAATTTTACAACCAAAATTTGTGTTATATTATGACATTTATTTAAATAAAATCAAAAATAAAAAAATAAATTTTTTTTCTTAAAAAAACATAATTAGTATACAATTATAATATTTATTAGAATTTAATTTGGCCGTTTAAATGACTAAATTAAACTACCAAATTATCTTAATTAAAATTAGAAGATGTTTTATCCGTTACAGTTTGATACATTATTTGATTTTTTTAGGTTTATTTTAGTAAATAATATAATTGCATACTAATTATAATTTTTAAGAAAAAAATTAGATATTTATTTTTGATTTTATTTCAATAAATAATATATAAAACATGAATTTTGGTTGTAAAATTCATGTTCTATTATAAATGACATAAATCACTTCGTTAAGGTTTTAGCTTTATTTTAATAGATAGTATAATTGTATAATAATTTTAATTCTTTAAGAAAAAATTGAAATTTTATTTTAATAAATTATACAATAAAAACAAGAATTTTGATTAAAAAATTTAATATTTTATTTTTAATTGCAGTATTTTTTATATGAGTATAACATTTTAAATTTAAGGGATATAAATATTATACGCTTACAAATTCTAGAAGATCTGAGTATAATTTATTAACGGATATATTATTGGACTTTGATGACAGGAATTTAAGCATTATGTACGTCCAAACCTCAAGATTTTATATATAATATTTTAAATATCAAAAAATATGTATGATTTTTCAAGAAATCCAACTCTCTTTCTCCCTTTTTTCTATCGATATAATTTATACCTACGAAACAAAAGATATAGCACAGTAGAAAGTGAGAGCACAACGTATGGCAATGCAGTAAATGTTATATATATACATATATACATGTGTGTGTATATATAAATGTTATTGTTTGATGTTACTATTTTTTTGTTGAGTGTGTTATTGTTTGATTTTGCTATTTTTTTGTTGAGGGTTACTGTTTAATATTATTATTATTATATATACATATATACGTGTATGTGTGTGTGTGTGCGAGTGTGTATATATATATGTGTGTGTGTGTGTGTGAAATTTCAAAATTCAAATAATACACAAATATCAAAAAGAATCTTGAAAGTCTCACATTTTAATATGTAGATATTGGAAATCTAAATCTATCAATTCGGTATGCACTATTTATTGTAGGGGGAATTATGGAATACATTTTAAAAAGAGTTTAAAATGTTTTACAATGTATAGTTATTGACAACTATTTTGATGAAAAAGAGGACTTCAAAGAGGATAAGTTTGGAAGTGGTACTTAATGCCAAATACGTTCTGAAAAAAGGTACCCACATCTCATTATCTCTTAAAACTTGGCTTAAGATACACACATACACACACACATATGAAATTTCAAAATTCAAATAATACACAAATGATACACATTTGAACTCTGAGGGATTACTTGCATTCCACATGAAACAGTGTCCCTTTTTGTATTGTGTTTCATGCAAATGTGCCCCTCTTTAATGTAGAGGCGGGGACAGTGCAATTACTATCTCAATTTCATGGACTCAAATCTGAAAACTTGTATATGCATATAAAATATTTTGATGAGGTATGTGGAATATTTCAAGACAATTCTGAACTGGCCAAGTTGAAACATTTTCCTTTCTTTTTAAAGGACAAAGCTAAACAAGGCTAAACTCTTTGAAAACTCATTCAATACCAAATTGGCATGCATTACTGCTTGATTATTTCCGTTGTATTCCCTAATGTCCTAACATGAACCCTCAATGTGTATATGGCATGTGTAAGTGGGTGAGTGTCACTCTCACTCAGGTTTGATGCAAGGAATGGGAAAACGAAATAATGGTGTGGAATGAAATGTACAAAATGTATGAAATATGTGCGTGTGAACAAAAGTGCTCCCCAAGCGCAAGGAGTCTTTTGTATGTCGTGTTTTACTTGAAAATTATTCCGAGGTCGTCTCCTCAAGGAAGGAAAGTTCAAGTGTGTGAAGGTAATTTTGTGAAAAGGGAAAAATGTAAAATCTTTTGTTTGTGTTTTGGTGATTGGAGTTTGTGAATGAAAATGCAATAAAACAAGTGTTGGCTAATCCAAAGAGGTCATTCCAATAGGAATCCCAACTCAACTCGAAACCTCCCTCCAATGGTGCATAGATGAACAATTGATTCGTGGGAAACTAGGGACGAGATGGTGAGGATCCAAGCATAAACCATGACTAGGCTTACAGGATATCAAAGACTCACAACCCCATCCACTCTCAACCCAGTCAAACCGAACCATCGTACATCGAGAGGAGGAAAGAAAATGAGTTGAAATGGAATACCCAAGAGGAGTTCTCCCTTGGATTAGCCAACTTAGAGCTCTAGCTATTCATGTTTAAAGTAACAGCATTTATAATGTAAAGAGACAAGTAAAGGAAATGGAAATGAAAATGA
>CAUOFW020005169.1:1384816-1451098 GCA_963454935.2 Ilex paraguariensis | reverse complement strand
AGGATGTAATGTTATTTTTTCTCTTCATCAATGGAATTCTGCAGTAGATATCAAGAAGACGGATAAAGCATATAATACATTGGTGAAGATATTTTATTCTAATATGCATGATATTGATAGAGATGATCACAAGTTTAAGTCCCTTGTGAGGAACACAAGTTTTGAAATAACTCCAGAGTTAGTTTCAAAAATATTGGGAGTTCGCCGACCCTTCATTCCTAACAATACCCTTACCTATCCATTCAAGAATTTTAAGGACATACCTAAGCTGAAAGATGTTCATGCAGAAATTAAGGGTATACCTAATAAATTTAGTGAAAGTGTTGACAATCCAGAATTTTTTTAGCAAGACTTTACTCCCAAATATAGGATGTTAAATCTTATAGTGGGGTACAATATTATACCAAGAGGACATATTGCTAATTTTGGACTCGATTGAGCTCATCTCTTGTATGTCATTGGAAAAGTTATATGCATAGATTTACCTTGTTTAATAGTTGATGAAATTATTTCGGTACAAGGTATGAAGGATAGGTGACGATGTCTCCCATTCCCAATTTTGATTTCAAAGATTATGGAGGATTGTGGAGTTGTGATTCACTCAACCGACACTTATTCCACTCCCATGAATCCAATTTATGGTGAGACAATAAAGAAGAGTTTGGGGCAAGGGAAGAAGAACAAAACACAGCAACCACAGTCACAAGTCGAGAATGAAGTTGAAGCTGAGGATGATGAAGCCCAAGCCTAGGATGTCCCAAATTCTTCCACCGCTGGTGTCCCAAATTCTTCCACAGCTGGTGTCCCAAATTCTTTCACAATTGGTGTCCCAAATTCTTCCAAAGTTGGTCTTCCTCCTGATCCATTGCAGATATATGGAATGTTGCTGGTACGATTGGGCAGAAAGATGGAAGAATTTGAAAATACTCAAAATGAAATAAAGGAGACTGAAAATGAAATAAAGGAGTCTCTAAAGGGGATCGATAGTAGGTTGGATAGAATTGAGTCTTTTTTTATGAAAAACAAAGAAATAACTAGGAAGTGATAATTGTAAGTAATTGTAGTTGTTGGTTTTTGATATAATAGTTGAACTAGCAGTAGTGACAATTGTATGTAATTGTAGTTGAACTAGCAATAGTGTTTTTGTCAAAAATCTAAAATATCTTTGTTCTTTATACATAAAATAAGCATGGTAATGGTTGTGATAAGCATGGTTGTGGTAATTTAGTAGTAAGATTATAAATTCTTACCGTAATTTTACCTCTAAAAATACACTAAAAAAGTTGTATTCTTACACCGTATACACTAAAAATTTGATTAATTGACAATTATTTTAGATGTTAATTTATTGAATTAAATGTTAATTGAATGGATATGAATGTTAATCTAATTTGATGAGTTGAATGGTAGATGGAAGTTAATTTGATAAATTAAATATAAATCGATGAAATTGAACGTTAGTTTAACAAAGTGAATTTTTATTGGATGTTAATTGAATGAATTAAATGTTAATTGAATGATTATGGATATATATTGGATGAATTTAATATTAATTAAGTTGAATTTTTATGTTAATTTGATGAATTGAATGTTTTAATGTAATATTAATTTGTTATGTTAATTAAGTATTTAGTCTCTTGCTGGTAGATGCAGTTTGTGTGAGGTGGAGGAGGAGAGTTCTAGTCATTTATTTGTTAATTGCAAGTTATTCTCTTGCTGTATGGAGAAGAGTGTCTGCTGTTATGAGATTTGAGATTTTGATGGGTGAATCTCCAATCTGCAGAATGTTGAGATTGATTAAAAAATGTAGAGCTCAATCCCTGAGTCATACTTTGATCAGGGGAGTTTCTATGCTAATCTTTTGGGCCTTATGGAAAGAGAGATGCAGGAGAAGATTTGAGGGGTTGAAGCTGAATACTNCTTTTGGGCATTATGGAAAGAGAGATGCAGGAGAAGATTTGAAGGGTTGAGGCTGAATACTTTTGGTATTTTCATGCAGGTGGTTAGTGCTTTGAGATGGCAGGTTTTTATGATTAGACCTAAGAGGGAGGATGGGATATTGGGTAAGGTGATGCTGCAAGATCTTAAAATTGTGTGTCCTTTGTCTGTGGTCACCTCAGTTAAATGGATCAAATGGGAATCCCTTCCTTTGAACATGGTGAAAATGAATATGGATGGTGCCTCCAAGGGGAGTAGTGGTTTGTCTGGTGGTGGGTGGTTAGTGCTTTGTTTAGCTTTGCTAGATGGTTTAAAGTTGACTATGCAATATGGTTATGAGGACTGCCAATTTTTGATAGACTCTAATTCCCAAGTGTTGGTTCAGATGGTGTTGGGATAAGTAGATGCTCGGAGGTTAAAGCGAGTTCTGGATGAGATCTGGAAGCTTCTTGGGACTTTGCAGTTTCAGTTTAAACATGTGTATAGGGAGGCAAATGATATTGCTGATTTCTTAGCTTCATATGCTGTTTAGACTGAGATGTCTACTGATTTTTCTGTCAATAAAGTAATGCCAGCAGCTGGAAGAATGCTATTACTCCAGGATCAGGCAGAATGAGGTGTGCCATCATAAGGAATGGGGATGAGTTTTGCAGAATGCTCAACATGTATTATCAGCAGTAGTGGAGTGTAGTACTATCAGCAGCTGGATGGTAGTGTACAGATAATCTGAACATTTCTGTGACAAGAGTTCTGAGAGGGGGTGCAGTTATGCAATTAAAACTGGTTTTGGTCCTCTTGAAGGATTAAAGCCAGTTTATGTAATATACAGTTTCAGACTGGGAATAAGTGCTCATTTTGAACTGTTGAAAGGATGAAAGTGCAGATTTTTTTAGTAGCTAAAAAGTGGTCCTCTGTGTTGTCGTAAATTGTTGAGCAGTTGAAAATTGGAATAGATTGGTATGCTGGGATGAAGATGGCAGAATGGAACTGGTGCTTTGCTACAGTCTGTTCTGTGTACTGGTGCAGTTTACTGAGCAACGAAACTGGACTGGGCTGGTTTGCTGGGATTGAGTTGGTAGGTTGTTACCTAGCAGTTTCAGGAATGTTGCATTTGTACAAAAAACTTGTTTTGCTTTGTTGTTCTGTTTTATGTTATATAACAAAAAATCTGTTTGTAACAGTTTTCTATTTTTTTTTGGTTTTCTGTTAAAACAGATTATGTTTTTTCAGTTAAACAGTTTCTGTTTTTTGATTCTTGTAATTTTGAGATTTATACAATAAAATTTGAGATTTAAAAAAAAAAGGAAAAAATAAAAAGATCCCTAGATCCCACTCTTGATCGCTATTGCACCGATCGGTCTCAAGCTCTTGGTTGTTACTCTTGCAAACCTGATCCCACTCTTGATCGCTACTCTTGATTGAAAACCTCACTTGATCCCACTCTTGATCGATCAAGGATCGCTACAAACCTCACTTGATCCCACTCTTGATCGCTACGTTGATCGGATCCCACTTGATCGCTAATTGATCCCAATCTTGATCGCTACTATTGATCACTACCTAGATCTTGGTTGTGATTGGATCACTATTCTTGATTGCTAAATGCTCTTGATCGGTCCAAAAAAGTGGTAATATTAACCGAGGTAATATTAACCAAAAAAAGTGGTACTTACCTCAAAAGCGTAATGTTAACCAAAAAATTGGTAATGTTAATCAAAAGTTTGGTAATGTTAACAAAAAAAAAATAGTACTCTTAACCCAAAAAGGGTAATCTTAACTAAAAAAGTGGTTTTAACCAAAAGAGTGGTAATGTTAAACTAATAAATAGTAATGTTAACTAAAAAACTGGTTAGATTATTGAAAAAATTGTACTCTTAACCAACAAAATGGTACTCTTACCTCAACAGTGGTAATCTTAACCAAAAAAATTGTAATCTTAATCAAAAGAATTGTAATGTTAACCAAAAAAGTGGTACTCTTAACCAAAAAAGTGTAATCTTAACCAAAAAAGTGTAATCTTAACCAAAAGTAATGTTAACTTAATCAATGATAATGTTAACCAAAAAAGTTGTACTCTTAACCAATAAAATAGTGCTCTTACCTAAACATGTAATGTAATCTTAACCAAAAGAGTGGTACTCTTAACCAATGAGAGATAATCTTAACCAAAAAAATGGTAATATTATCCAAAACAATAGTACCTTAACCAAAACAGTGGTACTCTTAACCAAAATAGCGGTAATCTTAACCAAAAAAGTGGTAATATTATCCAAAACAATGATACTCTTAACCAAAACATTGGTAATCTTGCCTCAAATAATGGGTAATTTTACCAAAAATGTGGTATTGTTACAAAATAAAAGTGATAATATTATACGAAAAAAGTTGTATTCTTACACCCAAAAAATTTGTATTCTTACACCCAAAAAATTTGTATTCTAAGCCCAAAAAATTTGTATTCTAACCCAAAAATGGTAATGTTAACCAAAAAAGTCGTAATATTTCTCTCAAAAGAGGTAATCTAACCTAAAAAAAAAGCAATCTTACCCAAAAAAGTTATAATCTCGCCTCAAATAAATGGTAACCTTATTAGAAAAAAGTGGTATTTTTAAAAAATAAAGGTGATAATGCTATACCCAAAAAGTTGTACTCTTACACCCAAAAAAGTTGTATTCTAAGCCAAAACAAGTTGTATTCTAACCCAAAAAATTGTAATGTTAACAAAAAAAGTGGTAATCTTGCCTCAAATAATGGGTAATCTTACCAAAAAAGTGGTATTGTTACAAAATAAAAGTGATATGTTACACTCAAAAAGTTGAATGTTTACACCCAAAAAAGTTGTATTCTAAGTCCAAGAAAGTTGTATTCTAACGCAAAAAATGGTAATGTTAACAAAAAAATGTGGTAATCTTTCCCTCAAAAGTGGTAATCTAACCTAAAAAATAGAAATCGTACCCTAAAAAGTAATAATATTGCCTCAAATAAATGGTAACCTTATTAAAAAAGTGGTATTTTAACAAAATAAATGTGATAATGTTATACCCAAAAAGTTGTTGTTTTACACCAAAAAAAGTTGTATTCTAAGCCAGAGCAAGTTGTATTCTAACCCAAAAACAAAATGGTAATGTTAACCAAAAAAAGTGGTAATCTTGCCTCAAATAATGGGTAATCTAACCTCAAATAATTGGTAATCTTACCAAAAAAAAGTGGAATTATTACCAAATAAAAGTGATAATATTACACCCAAAAAAGTTGTATTCTAACCGAAAAAGTTGTAATGTTAACCAAAAAAAATGATACGTTTACCTTAACACGGTCATCTTTCCCTCAAAAAGTGGTAATCTTCTCAAAAAAATCGTAATCTAACCCAAAAAACGTGATAATATTGCCTCAAAAGATTGTTAATCTTACCAAAAATAGTGGTATTCCGACCAAATAAAATTGATAATGTTACACCCAAAAAGTAGTATTCTTTATATATAAAATGCGCTTGGCTCTTGTGGAAATGCATCATTCCTATAGGGAAAGAAATGTAGACTCTTTAGCCAACCAAGGAGTTTGTGACAATGCTTCTCATACTCATACTTCCCCTTCACTCTCAATCTACATACGCGACAACTGTTACTACAAGATCAACAACAAATTAAATCTAATAACGCCAAAAAATTACTAAAGCAATAAATGTTGGACAGTAAAATATTTTTTACAACAAAGGCCTTTCGCTTTCAATAATCCGAAAATGTCTTTGTTGCATAGATTATCATGAATAAAACTTTTTATTGTATGGAAAACATATCATGGAACACCAAATTGTTACCGACACATTAACTTAACCCTCACAGACATATTGATTGGTTGTATTAATGAGGAAGATACTACTATCACAACGACAATGAAAAAGAATGTCAGCATGCATAATGTATAAGTTTCATTTAATACATAAGTTGAATGGTCAGAAGGAATGAGAATGTTATTGGTGTGTCAACACAATTCAACATGATCTGACAAAATATCATCCAGTAATAAAAGACCAAATAGAAATTTTGTAATTAAAGTTAATCCAATGTCAGGGGAGGCAAAAGTACAAAGCTTAGAACAATCAAAGCAAGGAAGTGTCCCTTCTCCAGTAGGCAGCACCTCCTCTACTCCCATCCTTGCTGCCCCAAACTCAAACAACTTGATAGGGAAGATGGAGAAGACATGCTAGAATTCAAGCTGCAATTACAAGGAGCAGACTTTGCACAGAAAAATCAATCTTAGGCATATGTCAATTACCAACAAATATCACAAAAGGCTAAAAATGAATCTTTTGGAAGGTTGGCAAAATCGAGTTACAGAACATACTCATAAAGCTAAAGACACACACATATGTTATCAACAAAGTACACATCCTGTAACAAAATTGAGAATTTTACATGTTGCAAGTGATTGAACTGAAGGCACGTGGAAGTCATGGAAAAAGAGTACCAAGTTGTAGGTAATGGATCAAGAAATAAAGCTTACATGAACTTGGTTCTCATTGTAGCATGGAGCTTCTCTAAAGTATCCATGAAGAGTCTTGGACAGGCTACACCATCCTCATATCTAGCCAGAGAAGGTGGATATGGATGATAGTTTAAGGGTGTTTCTTTCATAGGCAATGGACTCTGTTTAAGAGTGGAACATGATGCCATTTCCAACTTGGGGTAAGTGTACCATTTTTTTTTGGTAAGAATACCACTTTTTTTTTTTTTGGTAAGGATTCCTTTTTTTAGCTGCAGTTGCCTACCCTTCTTCGTCAACACTTTCTGAAGGGTTGTGTAATAATTCTTGCATCGTGCTTTATTGAAATAGCACTGGTACACCATATGGCTATGAAATCCGACAACCTGTTCTTACCATGTGAACATATTAATGTGAATGAAGTCATATTATGGAAAAAAAATAAAAGAACAATCTATCATAAAACATAGCACATACCTGCAACAATTATATCTCATTCAACAAGTATATCTCACCAACAACAAACTTTCACCTATTTAGCATTGATACTATTGTGAATAAAACTATTTATATGTAAACTACATTTGAAAATGGCGTGCACACTGCTATTTGTATATGTGTGCATGCCAATTCAGGTGTAGGTTATATATAAGTAACTCTGACATACAGTAGCCTGGAGGCACCTGAATGATGAAAACGAAGAAGATGAAAAGAATTTATCTCAAAAGCAATATACGTTATGTTATATATAATAGTCCCTACTAAACAAAAAAAAAATGCAAATAAAAAAATACCGCTTGTATGACTACTTGTCAAAGTCTTTGGATTCCATTAGAGCAGGAATGGATGGTAAGAATGATGGATAAGAATGGTTAGTGAGAATGGTTTGTTATATAAGGAATGACTCCAGATTGTTCATATTTCTGTTCATCTTCCTCATCAACGTACTCCTATGTTCTAACCTTCGTCCTTTCTCCATTTGCTTTGATTTTTTCCAAGAAATGATAAGGCAAAGGATGACAAAAGGCAAAGGGATCCATTAAAAAAAATGGTCTGCACAAAAAAATAAACGGTATCTACATATTTTTGCACATCAAACATCCCAAATCACCAAAATCACCCAAACAAAACTTCATGGTCAGCAAAACACAGACAAAAAAAATTTTTAATTCAGCAAAATACAACCACCAACCCATGGCCAGCAAAACATAGGCAAAAAAAATTGATTAACCAAAACAAGGCAATTGATTCAGCAAAACATTGGCAAAAAAGAATTGATTCCAATTTAGCTATATCTGTTTATACAAAAAAATCAGTATTTGCACTAAATCAAGGCCATAAACAATATACATTACTTCAACTTTTGTATACAAAAAAAAAAAAAAAGAATATACCACACTTATCATCTCCGATTTTTACCACAATTCTTTTGTTGGTGTTGTTGTGTCTTGCTTATGATCTTGTTTCTTGATTCGTTGTATATGTGAGTAACAATTTTAAATGCTAGATCCTTCCGCATCGTATTGGATTCATCCTAAAAATAATAACCAATAACCACAGTTAAATTGACAAATGATACATATACAAATTTAATTTAGTACTATTAAATATTAAATAAGGAGAATAATTATCATATCATAATTCTAAATGATTGATCCAAAATTTGAGTATGCATCTCCTTTATGACAAATATTCCACAATCATAGCTATTTGTTTGCCTAGGAGCCCAATCCACTCCATATATGTGCCACTTGGTCAGTGTTGGTGTATAATTAGGTATGATAAGCTAAAGGACTTGATCTAATTATTTAATCACATTTGCAATAGCAGAATAACAGATATTGTTGGGATATAATGGTAGAGAATCAAAAAGTAAAACTTTTTCCTTCACTATATCCACCACGCATAAATACCAATGGGTGTTATTGTCGTTCATTGGTATATAGATCTACATAAAGAAATACAAGTTATTAATTATTGTGTAAATGATCAATTATAAACAAAAAAAAATAGGACATCTACGTACCTTATCACAGTCCTTGAAATCTGAAACAAAGTATCTTTGAAAATCAAGCAATCCAATTATTTTTTCTTGTTCGTTTTCTTGCCTTACCCTTCCATGTGCTTTTTGCTAGGTATTGAAGGTAAAATATGGCTACACATTTAACCCACATTGTACATGTTCAAGATTAAAAAATTCAAATAAACAACATTACAAAAGTCAAATAAACCACATTACCGCAAACCATGTGGGTAGATACCACCTTGCCCTTTTTGTAAAAAGATTAAACTTCACATCATCCGGAATAATACAAGATGTCAAATCTATTATCTCCAGGTCAAAAATGTACAAAATCAATACTTGGTCAATATAAAAAACACATAACATAAAGATGTCCATTTTTAACTCACAATGTCTAACAACCATTTTCTTGGTTTTAGAGATTTAATAAATGAATATCTGTTGGCCGAACATGTCTCAAATCTCACAAGTGTCTCACTGTTTCATGAAAAAAACTAGATTACTAATTGGTGATGCTCCCACAATATATAAGAATAATAGGTGAGAATTGGTATATAGTATAAATACCTCATGTCAAGTGTGTTGTCAAATATGTAATCCAAGACACACATTTTATCATAATCACTAATTTCATAAATGTGTGGATAATCCACATCTGATGGGGTCTACAAACTGGTTAAATCTGAAATCTACTTATTAAATATAATGAAGAGTATCATTAAATGTGACACAATTGTTTAAATAAAGTCAATACAGAGATTTGTTTAAACAAACGTTTAATATGGAGTACAAAATTAAACCTCATGAACCGCATGTTTGAGGGAATGTGAAAAGTTGTTATGTCTTCGAGAACTTTTTGTATTTTCACTTCNCATAGCTATTTGTTTGCCTAGGAGCCCAATCCACTCCATATATGTGCCACTTGGTCAGTGTTGGTNTGGTTATGTCTTCGAGAACTTTTTGTATTTTCACTTCGGCCTTCTCATCATCCTTTGTTATTTTTTCAACTATATATACATCAACACCAGACTCATGCTTATTTACAACTTCCTACATCTTCTCCTCTTCATCTTTATTTACATTCACCTCCTCTTCATCCTTATTTCTAGTNGGACTTGATCTAATTATTTAATCACATTTGCAATAGCAGAATAACAGATATTGTTGGGATATAATGGTAGAGAATCAAATAATAAAACTTTTTCCTTCACTATATCCACCACGCATAAATACCAATGGGTGTTATTGTCGTTCATTGGTATATAGATCTACATAAAGAAATACAAGTTATTAATTATTGTGTAAATGATCAATTATAAACNTCCTCCATCTCCACCTCTTCATCCTTATTTCCAGTTGCCTCCACCTCCTCGTTTTCATACTTATTTTCATTCACCTCATCTTCATCACCCATCTTTACAGCTTCCTCCATCTTCTTTTCAGTTTCCTCGATGTCCTTTCCAGCTTCCTCCATCACCTTGTCAAACAAGGTTCGATTATTGTCCAACTATGATAACACACATGGAGCAGTATTATAATGCATTATCGTTTAATCTTCTAATCAAGTAAAACCACAATTAGGTTTGACGTGTTATACAGCCGCTATATCTGTCGGGTCCTTCTTCAAGATAGTTTTTTCATACTTCTTCAAATAAAGTTGCTGCTTACACAAACAAGATTAGAGATTTGGAATATATAAAGATTTGGGAGGGGGTAGTTGGCCACAAACGTCAAATAGCTAGTCACTTGGAGATGATCGTATATCTAAGTGCATAATCATACTTAACCCAATATCCCTTTATTGTTAGCTTTCCACTGCTGCATGTTCTAGTATTATTACAAGTGTTAAACAAGAAGAATTGTTGTCTACCGCTCGATAGACTTGCTGCTCACTGCTTGCTCTTTCTCTACCTCCTAATTATATTTCCTAATTTTGTATAAAATGTTTATTATAAGAGTATCTTTAACATTAACTCAAATTTAAATTTGAATAAAAAAACTTAAAAAACTTGCTCAAACTTTAAACTCAAACTTATACCAAATTAAGAGAGACTCATATTTTTTTACTTAAATCCTTACTAAAATCTTTAATAGTGAGTTTGCACCATCTTTCAAAGATTCAATTTTCATCTTTATTCTCTTTTAAATTTAAGTTTCTTCTTCTTTAAATTTGAGTTTGTCTATTGGAGCCCTTTTTATCGAATCAAACTTTTTACTCAAATGTTAATTGAAATTTGAATAAAAATTTAAGTCATGGTTGGATATGCTCAAACAATACAAATTACGAAGAGATTTATGATATTGAAAATATAAATTTGGGACTATACCACTATTATAAATTGTGGGTTTTCTTTAATTATTTTTAAAGGTCATTTATAACTTTTATGGTAATTTAGCGTTAAAAAATTTCAATTCAAACCTTAAAAATTATAATAGAATCAAAAAAATATAATTTTTTTATTGTAAACAAATTTAAAAATTTATATCATAACTCACAAAAATTATAAATTAACTTAGGAGATACGGTACCAAAATTTATTTCTTTGTACTATAATCCTCTTTATTACAGAGAAGTCTACAAATATTGATGCAATATAATTACATACTAATTCTTTGATCACAGTCGGTAAGGCAAGTCTTTTTTAATAAACCAATACTTCCTTTGTCAAACCAACTGTTATGCAACTAGTACCTGTCAAAATTTAGATATATTAAGGTTTGATACAAATATGATTCTACTCATTTTATACTAAAAATTCAAATAATGCTATGAGACCTAAAAAACTAGATTTATGTCACTGGAAAACAATTTTTTAGTAGACAATTGCACCCAAAATATTTCAACATTAATGAAACTAAAAAACAACACGAGAGCCCGACGTCATTGCTTAAAACTCCATCAAGAGTATCAATATTGTCATAAACATAGTTGTATACATTATCACTATCACCACTTTGGCCTACACATATTAAAAAATAATGGACACCATTTTAGTGATGTAAATAATAGAATAATCTGCCATTATCACAATACATATGATGCATGCCAAGTTGTAAAAAAAAAAATAGCAATATGTGAAAGAAATTTAAAATACCGGAGGAACAATACATGATGGGTTCGGTTCAGGCCAGACCCAAAATTGTAGACCAAGCCAAGACCACGGATGCAGACCAACAAAGGCCTAGTTAGAATTTCAGTTGGGCCAAAGCCCACCTTCCTAAAAAACCTAGCTCGTCACCATTGCACGTGAGAAGATGCAATAATCAGGGACATATCGCCAGTCTTGCAAAATCACCTTGCCCTTTATGAGGTAGAGTGAGCTTCAAGGAATTACCCCACTATCACCTCGCCCGTTATATAGATAGGGCAAGCTTCATGGAATCACCATGCTCCCTGTTACAAGGATAGCACCTCCGTTCGAGCCTTTTGGGGCCAACTTCACTTGCCTATAAATTGTAAACCCCGCCTACACATGGGGGCATCACACACATCTCAGCACACTACGACTCTTGAGTAATAAGATTGTCCGACCACCATAGCCATTTTCAGTGGAGTAGTTCACCCAAATTGAACCACCTAATCTTAGTGTTTGTTTGTGTTGAGCCCTCTTACTTCATCCTTGATTGATTTTGTATAAACCCACTTTTGTGCATCATCAATTTGACATCGTTTGTGGGATCGACTTGAGTTTTCATCTTACTATCTTCCCATTTTTCCTATGCTCTTTCCATTTTATGGCTATCACCACAAGGGGTAGGAGTCAACAAAATGATGATCAGCCACATCAGGAAGAGATCCCGTCACCACTAGCAAACCTCGTTGCTGAGACATAACTATTAGAGACCATACGGTTGTTACTAAACCAAGAGTAACAAATCCTCCAATTGATGCTTACTAGGCAGGTCGTACCCCAACAACTACGAGGAGCCGCAACCCAGTAGCTAGGAGGCTCTACACCCCACATGCCAGAAGGCACAATGACCCGACCAGCACGCCAAGGAAGCTAAGGCACACCACTTCACTAGGACGCACTGAATGCCCCACCTCAGCGTGCCTCAGCTCCCCTTCCTTGTACGCCTGTTCAATCCTTACATGCCGACGACCATCCGTTCTAAGAAGGTGAGTAGGAAACATATATGGACCATGAAAACCACTACAAGAACCCATAAGGCATCCCCAACCACTAGGATGAGAAAATCAAAGAAGTACAGGACTAACTGGGCGACTTCTTCAACGTTATGAAGGCAAGAGAGCCAAAAATGTTCAAGCACCTTGTAAGGCACACTGACACACCATTCATAGCCGATGTGGCCAACTACCCCCTCCCTCCAAAGTTCAGAATGCCAAAAATAGAAGTTTTCAACGGTTTAAAAGATCCACTAGACCACCTTAACACCTACAAATCACTTATGCAGCTGCACAACTTACTGGACAAGATTATGTACAAGGATTTCCCACTACCCTCAAGGGGTCTACATGCTAATGGTTCACCAAGCTCAGACCCGAAGCCATGAATTTTTTTGCCGAACTAAGCAAATCATTCGTCTCCCATTTCATAGGAGGACGCCGGCACAAAAGCCTATCATTCATTTACTCAACATTAAGAAAAAATGGGAGGAAAGTCTAAAGAGTTATCTTACTCGTTTTAACGAGGAGGTCCTCTAGATTGAAAATTCAGATGACAAAGTCACCATGACTACCTTCATCAATGGCTTGTGCTCATCCAATTTTTTATTTTCTATTTTGAAGCGCCCATCGAAAAGCATGAAAGAACTATTGTAAAAACACCGATATACATGAACATTGAGGATGTCACCAAAGCCAGGTGAGGTGAGTCCTCACATGGAGGGGAGAAGAGAAAGAAGCCCCATGAAGACAGGAGAGAAACTTAGAAGAAGAAGGGGAGGACAAAGAGATTGTCAGCCAAGGACTATCTTAGCCCTGCACCTTAGAGGGAGTGACAGGCCTTCACGCCATTCACTGCCTCAATTGAGCATATTTTGATCCAAATTCAAGATGAAACTATGATGCACTGACAAAGAAAAATGAAATACACTCAAAATCACAAGAACCCATATAAGTAATATCGATTCCACAGCGACCATTACCACAACACTGACGACTATTTCAAACTTAAGAAGCAGATTGACGACATTATACCACGAGAACAATTGTGGAAATATGTGGCAGATAGAGGCCACACCCCACAACCAGGATGAGAAAGAGCAGTTTTTAGGCTTACGTCAGAAAGGTTAGGCACTTAGAGCCAGATGACCAACACCCATTGAAGTCTCATAAGCAGGAGGATGATGGGGTCATCTTATTCTCAAACAGAGATCTAGAAGGGATCTAGCACCCCTATGATGACCTGTTGGTACTGACCATAATGGTAGTCAACTATCGAGTGAAAAGGATCCTGGTGGACAATGGCAGCTCTGCTAATATTTTATTCGCAAGGGCTGTAAGATAGTTTCCGTCTTGGCAGGGAGAGGCTCCAACCCATCTGGAAACCTCTCATTGGTTTTTCAACAGAGAAGGTANTCGTAGAGGAAGGAAACCCCTCGATGTTGTGCCTACGCCCCTCGATTTAGTGTTGGCTCATCTCGAAATGCTATCCCCACATCGCTAGAGACTCTATGTAGACAATTCATCAACCAATCAAGGGAGTGGAATAGGTTTAGTATTCACCATCTCGGAAGGAACTCTACTTAAATATGTTGTATATGTTCTTTTTTTAGCCTCCAACAACAAGGCAGAATATGAGGCCTCATCTCAGGGCTAAAATTGGAAATCGAAATGGAAGCTCACCATCTCATTGCCACAGTGACTCCCAGCTCGTAGTGAATTAGGTAAATGGAGATTTTGAAGCAAGGGAGGAAATGATGCAAGAGTACCTAGCAATGGTACAGACCTTATTGGTAAAAATGCTATAAGTGCCAATGCTTTGCCACTATGCTGAGATAGCCACCAAAAGAGTTGACCACCATTATCAACCCTTAGCCATTCTCCAAGTGGGGTATCAATATCCTAGGCTCTCTGCCCATGAGCCGCAGCTAGTGTAAATTCATCAAGGTGACTATTGACTATTTCTCTAAATGGGTGAAAACCGAGCCCTTGGCCAGGATAACAGATAAAAAAGTAAAGGAATTTATTTGGAATAACATGGTGTGTCAATTTGGAGTGCCCCAAGCCATATTGAGCGACAACACCAAACAATTTGACAATAAACCCCTCAATGCATATTGCACTGACTTCCAGATTAAAAAAATCTCACTCCAACCCAACCCATCCCTAGGAAAACAGACAGGCTGGGGTCACTATAAGAACCATACTATGCAATTTGAAAGCAGGGTCGGAGAGCACCAAAGGACTATGGGTAGAAGAACTCTTAGGGGTGCTATGGGACACAATAGACATCCTAGTACAAATAAGATAAAGATATGCCGAAAGTCTTCTAAATCCACCTTCATTTCACCCAATTTGTTATTCAAATAGTTTACTAGAATATCCTTCACTCCAGTGAACATGGAATTACATATTCCATTTATTCTTTCATAGGGGCCACTCGTCTCCACATCTATCCCCCCATATCTCAACCCCAATATAGATTCTACATCCTCAGGAGAGATCTTTAAGGATTTTTTCTGAATATTCAACACACATGAATTAGGGTCAAAATGTTCAAACACCCACTCACGCAAATCTCTCCTCAATATTTTGTATTTGAGGCTTAACAAACCTCCGAAACCAATCTCTTCAACCTCATTTTTTTGTTCATCGCTGAACTTCTCTATTGCTTTCACCATCAGTCCCGGTGAACATCTGGTTCTCAACTATACCATCATAACATTTGTCATTATACCACAAAATAAACACATGTTACACAAATAATTTAGTATTATGATTTACCTTTTCTTTTGGTGTAGATTCCTTTTTGCACAACTTCTTTTCTTTTTTTTTTTGATGCCTTTGCCATCTCTATATATTTTTCTTTCTCACAATGTTCCATATTCTTCCACTGTAGTCCAAGTTGTTTCATGAACTGAATGAGTGAGTGGAATGGTTATACATACACATATGCAACATATCCCTTTCACAGTGGAGAATTACATAATATCCCTTACCCCATGGCCGAGTTTTTTATTTTCCTTTCCTTTCATTGTCTTCAAACAATCTTTGCTACAATGGAGAAAAAACATCATTAATTGCATACAAATAAGATCAATAAAACTGGTTTAGCATTTAGATTATACAAATCTCTCACTAATAAAAAAACCATGACCTTGTTGACCGATTAGATGCACTTGAGCTCTTCTTTCCCCTGAATATAAAATCAACCATTAACCATAAAAAGAGTTTCATTTTTTTGTGCTAAACAATAGAACTTATATAGACTAGGATTAAACAGAACTTACATTATAAATATTCTGAGCTGAGATTACAAATAATAGAGAAGAGGATGAGATTATCACCACTTTCGAAGACTTGAACGAGGAACCAAAGCAGAGAAGAAATATGATGAACCGAAGCAGAAGAGAAGAAAGACGAAAAAAAGTGAACCTACTAAGCTTCTCGAAGAAGCAACATAAATGGATTTAGGCGGGAATTGGGTTAGTATCATGTCAAAATTTCATTCATCCATCTGTTGGTGTATTATTGGCCTAATGCCAATTTTTTTTAAAAAAAATTGATTTGATAAATTGAATATTTTTTTAAAATAGTTGTAGATTTTAATTTGATTAATTGATGATTAATCAATGGTAATATTAACAAGAAAGAGGTAATATGAACCAAAAAAGTGGCACTCTTAACCAAAAAAAGTGGTAATGGTAACCAAAAATTTAGTAATTTTAACTTAAACAGTGGTAATGTTAACCAAAAAAGTGATACTCTTAATCAAAACAGTAATAATGTTAACCAAAAAAATGGTACTCTTAACCAAAAAAGTTGTAATCTTAACATAAAAAGTTAATCCAAAAAGTGGTAATCTTAACTTAAACAGTGGTAATGTTAACCCTAAAAGTGGTCCTCTTAATCAAAATTGTGGTAATTTTAATCAAAAAAGTGGTACTCTTAGCCAAAACAGAAAAAGTGGTACTCTTAACTAAAACAGTGATAATGTTAACAAAAAAAATTGTAATGTTAACCAAAACAATGGTAATGTTAACCAAAAAAATTGTAATATTAACCCACAAAACTAATATTCTTACTATAATCTCAACTTTAGTTTTAATAAATGTTGATGATTTTATAATCTCTTGAAGGGTTCATGGGGATAAAAACAATTCTGCAACTCCATCTTCTTTTTTCTCCTTCTTCTTCTTCATTTGAGTTTTTCTTTTATAAATTTACTATAATCTCAATCTTTGTTTTAATAAATGATGATGATTTTATAATCCCTTGAAGGGTTCATAGGGATAAAAACAATTCTGCAACTCCATACTTTGATGTTTCTCCTTCTTCTTCCCTGTCTGAGTTTTTTTTTTGTATGAAAAGACTACCTAGAATTAAACAGAATTTACATGATAAATATTCTGAGCTGAGATTACAAATAACAGAGAAGAGGAGGAGGTTATCACCACTTTAGAAGACTTGAACGAGGAACCAAAACAAAGAAGAAATATGATGAACCAAAGTAGAAGAACGAGGAACCGAAGCAGAAGAGAAGAAAGACGAAAAAAAATAAACCTACTGAGCTTCTCGAAGAAGCAACATAAATAGATTTAGGCGGGAATTGGGTTAGTATCGTGTCAAAATTTCATTCATCCATCTGTCAGTATATTATTGGCCTAATGCCAATTTGTTTTTTAAAAAAAAAATTGATATGATAAATTGAATATTTTTTAAATAATTTTATATGTTAATTCGATTAATTGATGGTTAATTGGAAAATTTTGATTAATTGACGATTATTTCAGATGTTAATTATTGAATTAAGTGTTAATTGGATGGATATGAATGTTATTCTAATTTGATGAGTTGAATGGTAGATGTTTTTAATTTGATAAATTAAATATGGGAGAATTACACCTAGACCTCCTAAGGTTTGTCATTTAATCACTTAGATCTCCTGACATTTAAAATATTACACACAAATCCTCTAAGGTTTATACGTGTGTGACACTTAGATCCCTGCTGTAAATATATCTGTTAATAAATTATACTTAGACTCCCTGAAGTTTGTAAGTATATAATACTTAGATCCCTTAAATTTAAAATATTATACTTAGACCAAAAATACTCCAATTAAATATTCAAGTTCTATTGTATCATTTATTGAAATAAAATTTTTAAAAAAATAATTTTTTCTTAAAAAAAACGTAATTAGTATACAATTATACTATCTATTGGAATAAAACTAAAAAATCAAACAAAAGGTCTAAGTCATTTATAATAGAACATAAATTTTACATCTAAAATTCATATTCTATTATGTTATTTATGGAAATAAAATAAAAAATAAAAGTTTAATTTTAAAAAAAAAAATCATAGTCAGTATATAATTATACTATTTATTAAAATAAAACTAAAAAAATTAAACAATGGGGTCAAACTGTAATTGACACAATATCTTTTAGTTTTAATTGGGGTAGTTTGGTATTTTAATTTGGTCGTAAATGACCAAGTTTAAATTCTAATAGTCAATATAATTGTATACTAATTATAATTTTTTAAGAAAAAAATTAAATTTTTATTTTTGATTTTATTTCAATAAATGATACAATAGAACATGAATTTTGGTTGTAAAATTTAAAATATTTGATATTTTATCTTTAATTGGAATATTTTTACTTTAAGTATAATATTTTAAACTTAAGGGGTCTAAGTATTATATACCTACAAACTTCAAAGGGGTCTAAGTGTAATTTATAAACTAATATATTTACAACAGGGGTCTAAGTATTACGCGCACAAACTTCAAGAGGTTTGTGTAATATTTTAAATATCAGAGATCTAAGTGATTAAGTGACAAAATTCAGGGGATCTAGGTGTAATTCTCTCATTAAATATAAATCGGATGAAATTGAATGTTAGTTTAATAAAGTGAATTTTTATTGGATGTTAATTGAATGATTATGGATATATAAATTAGATGAATTTAATATTAATTAAGTTCAATTTTAATGTTAATTTGATGAATTGAATGTTTTAATTAATGTAATATTAATTTGTTATGTTAATTAAATTTATTAATTTTGATTGCTGCTACGATGATCCCTTGATCCCAGTTTTGATCGCTATTGCACCGATTGGTATCAAGCTCTTGATCACTACCTTCATCGCTATCGTTGATCACAGTAGTACACTTGATCCCAATCTTGATCGCTACTTGATCACAGCTCTTGATCGCAAGAGTGCGCTTGATCCCAATCTTGATCAGTACTTGATCTTTTGATCGCTACCTTGATCACAAACCTGATCTACTTGATCAATTGCTATTCTTGATCGCAAACTTGATCCCACTCTTGATTGCTACTATTGATCGCTACCCAACTCTTGATCAGTCGTAATTCTTGATCGCTAATAGCTCTTGATCGATCCAAAAAAGTGGAAATATTAACCAAAAAATTGGTAATATTAACCGAACGTGGTATTTACCTAAAAAAGTGTAATCTTAACCAAAAAAGTAATAATATTAATCAAAAGTTTGGAAATGTTAACCAAAAAAATAGTACTCTTAATTAAAAAAGTGTAATCTCAACCAAAAAAAGTGATTTTAACCAAAAGAGTGGTAACGTTATCCTAATAAAGTTATAATGTTAACAAAAAAAGTGGTAATCTAAACCGAAAAAATTGTACTCTTAACCAACAAAATGGTTGTAGTGGTAATCTTAACCAAAAAAATGTTAATCTTAATCAAAAGAATTGTAATGTTAACCTAAAAAGTGTAATCTTAACCAAAAAGGTGATAATCTTAATCATTAGAGTTGTAATTTTAACCAAAAAAGTGGTACCTTAACCAAAAACAGTGGCAATATTAACCAAAAAAGTAGTAAACTTAACTTAAACAATGATAATGTTAACAAAAAAAAGTAGTACTCTTAACCAAAGCAGTGATAATATTAACCAAAAAAGTGGTAATATTATCCAAAATAATGGTACTCTTAACCAAAATAATGGTAATATTTACCAAAAAAATGGTACTCTTAACCAAAACAATGGTAATATTAACCAAAAAAGTGATACTTTTGACCAAAAAAATGGTAATGTTTACCAAAAAAGTAGTACTTTTAATCAAAACTGTGAGATCCTGGTGTCCCACATCGGTTAGGGAGGAAAAAGTGACTGAGCTTATTAGTAAGCCCCTTGTCTTACATGGNTTTGATCGCTATTGCACCGATTGGTATCAAGCTCTTGATCACTACCTTCATCGCTATCGTTGATCACAGTAGTACACTTGATCCCAATCTTGATCGCTACTTGATCACAGCTCTTGATCGCAAGAGTGCGCTTGATCCCAATCTTGATCAGTACTTGATCTTTTGATCGCTACCTTGATCACAAACCTGATCTACTTGATCAATTGCTATTCTTGATCGCAAACTTGATCCCACTCTTGATTGCTACTATTGATCGCTACCCAACTCTTGATCAGTCGTAATTCTTGATCGCTAATAGCTCTTGATCGATCCAAAAAAGTGGAAATATTAACCAAAAAATTGGTAATATTAACCGAACGTGGTATTTACCTAAAAAAGTGTAATCTTAACCAAAAAAGTAATAATATTAATCAAAAGTTTGGAAATGTTAACCAAAAAAATAGTACTCTTAATTAAAAAAGTGTAATCTCAACCAAAAAAAGTGATTTTAACCAAAAGAGTGGTAACGTTATCCTAATAAAGTTATAATGTTAACAAAAAAAGTGGTAATCTAAACCGAAAAAATTGTACTCTTAACCAACAAAATGGTTGTAGTGGTAATCTTAACCAAAAAAATGTTAATCTTAATCAAAAGAATTGTAATGTTAACCTAAAAAGTGTAATCTTAACCAAAAAGGTGATAATCTTAATCATTAGAGTTGTAATTTTAACCAAAAAAGTGGTACCTTAACCAAAAACAGTGGCAATATTAACCAAAAAAGTAGTAAACTTAACTTAAACAATGATAATGTTAACAAAAAAAAGTAGTACTCTTAACCAAAGCAGTGATAATATTAACCAAAAAAGTGGTAATATTATCCAAAATAATGGTACTCTTAACCAAAATAATGGTAATATTTACCAAAAAAATGGTACTCTTAACCAAAACAATGGTAATATTAACCAAAAAAGTGATACTTTTGACCAAAAAAATGGTAATGTTTACCAAAAAAGTAGTACTTTTAATCAAAACTGTGAGATCCTGGTGTCCCACATCGGTTAGGGAGGAAAAAGTGACTGAGCTTATTAGTAAGCCCCTTGTCTTACATGGTATAAGGTATTTTCCCAGGGATACTAGGAGGAACAAAGCCGTGAGGGCCAGTAGGCCCAAAACGGACAATATTATGCCATGTGGAGAGGGGTGTTACAAGTTGGTATCAAAGTCGACTCTCGCCTGGATTAAGCGTGGGTCCTTGACGTGCTCGCGTGTAGTGGGCGGACAGGTAGTCGGCGAGCTGCTGCACAGGGACATGCAGCCCTAAGAGGGGTGGATTGTGAGATCCTAGTATCCCACATCAGTTAGGGAGGAAAAGGTGACTGAGCTTATTAGTAAGCCCCTTGCCTTACATGGTATAAGGTCTTTTCCCAGGGATACGGGGAGAAACAAAGCCGTGAGAGCTAGTGGGTCCAAAGCGGACAATATTATGCCATGTGGAGGGGGTGTTACAAAAACAGTGGTAATGTTAACCAAAAAAGTTGTACTCTTAATCAAAAAAGTTGTAATCATAAACAAAAAAGTGGTAATATTAACTAAAACAATGATAATATTAACAATAAAAGTGGTACTCAACCAAAACACTGGTAATGTTAATAAAAACAGTGATAATATTGTCCACTTTTAACCAAAACAGTGGTAATGTTAACCAAAAAAGTAGTACTCTTAATCAAAACAGTGGTAATGTTAACCAAAAAAATGATACTCTTTACTAAAAATGTTGTAATCTTAAACAAAAAAGTGTTAATGTTAACTAAAATTGTTGTAATCTTAACTTAAACAGTGGTAATGTTAAAAAAAAATAGTGGTAATGTTAACAAAAAAAATGGTAGTCTTAACCAAAAAAGTTGTAATCTTAACATAAAAAGTAATAATGTTAATCCAAAAATTGGTAACCTTAACTTAAACAGTGGTAATGTTAACCATAAAAATGATAGTTTTAACCAAAACAGTAGCAATGTTAACCAAAAAAGTGGTACTCTTAATCAAAATAGTGATAATATTAACCAAACAAGTGATACTTTTAACCAAAAAAGTTGTAATGTTAACCAAAAAGTGGTACTCTTAATCAAAACAGTGGTAATATTAACAAAAAAAGACGTAATGTTAACCAAAATAATGGTAATGTTAAGTAACAAAGTGGTACTCTTAACCAAAAAAATGGTAATGTTAAACAGCAAAACTAGTACTCTTACTATAATCTCAACATTAGTTTTAATAAATGATGATGATTTTATAATCTCTTGAAAGGTTCATGGGGATAAAAACAATTCTGCAACTCCATCTTCTTCTTTCTCCTTCTTCTTCGTCGTCTGAGTTTTTTTTTTTTATGAATTTACTATAATCTCAATCTTTGTTTTAATAAATGATGATGATTTTATAATCTCTTGAAGGGTTCATAGGGATAAAAATAATTCTGCAACTCCATGCTTTGATATTTCTCCTTCTTTTTCCCTGTCTGAGTTTTTTTTTTTTAATGAAAAGACTACCGCTTAATCTTAGTTTTAATGATGGTGATTTATAATCTCTTGAAGCGTTCACGGGGATAAAAACAATTATGCAACTCCACCTTCTTCTTTGTCTATTTTTTTCTTTTTATGAAAGCGTAAGGCTCAGTGGTGGATAGCTGGTAAAAAGTGTTGATGAAGGTGGGTAGCTGGTAAAAAGTGTTAGACTTGATCAACGGCGGAAGTTCTTCATTATATATCAACTGTTCATTTTATTTTTTTGGTACCGTACCGAAAAGTGGCAGTCGGTACCGTAGTCGAACCCTTTCTTCTATAGCACACTAGAAAATGAGAGTTCAACATAAACAGAACAGAATTGATTGGGGCCCACATCAAATGGTGAATACCTTGAAACACGGATAATTAATGACTCATTCTCATAATGATATAACAAAATGATTGTATCCTCCATCAAAATTTTGTGAAAAAAATAATTTGGAACATATATTCATCATTACAATTTATTTATTTTTTTTAAAAAAAAATTTACAACAATGTCGAAGACATACCTGACACACGTCTTCTACTGCAACTAATTGGAAGATGTATCAAAACCCGGTTACAAAATGGAAAAGTGAACCTTTTTATGAAAAAATTTACTTAACTCACAACCAACTAACATATGGATGTTTGAATAAAACGTTTATAGAATATATAAAAACATGGGTTACGGAATGGAGAAGGAAAACATTTGTTAAATGAAGGAAGGAAGAGGTAATTCAAAATTCAAAAATGATATATCATAAAAATAGGAAATTGAATCCTTAATATAACTGTTATATTTGTCTCCTATTAATAAAGGAAAAATGCAATTTCGTAAGAGAAAAAAATACAATTCAGTAAAAGTGTACCTCCTCACCAAACATTTACACACAAAGGTACTTATACACATATGTTTTATATTGAGGTATTTTCCACAAATAAGTATTAAATAGTGTACTTTTCCATAATTTTCCCTTAAAACTTGGCTTAAGAACTTGTTTGTCCCCTCCTTCACCCACTTTGTTTGAAAAAAAATTGATCATTAAAAGTTAGGTGCATATTCATCTCACAAAAATATTATTTACTTAAATGCTAAGTTGAGTAATCTAGGGTATTATTTATTATTTTTACTTAAATACTAAATAATTCCTCTCAAATAAAATCATTCATTATTTATTTTTTGTCTATTTTGACTCTACTTTTATTTTAAAAATATAATTTACAAAAATACTAAGTTGTAAACTTTTTAAATGGAGATGTATATAAAAAAGGCCTACCCGCAAGGCCCGCTCCGTGAGTGACGGGTTTGGTTGTTGGTAGTTTGCTCCTACCTTGCCCGGCTCTGACCTATAACTTACTCGAATAAAGATTTGGGCCTATTTTACCCAGACCCAACCCAAAAAAATTTTCATAGGCTTAGCTCCGCCCAGCCCATAAACACCCCTAACATCATCCCTTCTTCTGAACGATGTCGTATTATTTATCCATCTTCTTCTTCTTTTTCCATTTAGATATTATTTTTATAATTTATCCAACTAGAAATATCAAAAATAGGCTTATCACCCTAGTCATTTCTAAGTCGAAAAAAAACTTATGAAATTTATCGGGAATTTCTATGGTTTCACTCATTAAATCATCTCCAATGAAAACTCAAATCTTTACCTAAATTTGAGTAGAAAAAATGGTCAAAATTTTAATTTGGTATAGATATTTCCAATAGAGAGACTCAAATTTAAATGAGGACAAACTCAAATTTAAAAGATGGTAAAATATGATCATTAGATCTTTAAAAGGGGGGAAATATCATCATTAAAAATTTGGGTATGAATTAGAGTCTCCCTTGATTTGAGTAAAAAAATGATTCTCTATTAATTTGATATGCATATGGATCTAACATTTAAAGTTTACTTTTTAATTTAATTTATCATGACCCACAGTGAAATCAATAGTTATAATTATCAAATCTTTTTTTTAAGTATACTTTTTAAGTCAATATAGTAGTGCTTTTTTTCTAATAGTTATGGACCGCTAGGGTTTTCTATTATATGAGATTGTAAAAATTATTTCGAAGCTTTTGATTTTTTTTAGCATTTGGAGAAACAATTTTCTTTTACAATCAACTTGTTATTCTTAAAATTAATAAAATTATTGAAGAATTTTAGCTTAATACTATCTATATTATTAAAAATAACACATAGTTCTCTTCATTTTTCCAATTTTGTCTATTCACTTTACCTGGGTCAATCACCAACGATCGTTGACCAGCCTCTTCTTTGTACGATCCTTAGTCTGGTAGAGCAAAGCTGTCAAGGACCACTTTGTGAGGTTGGTGTCTGTGTGTTCAATGTGTCTGGTCTTAAAAGCTTGCGTTAGCCTCTTAAATGTTGACCACTAAATAAGTTGGGCCAATTCAAAAAGAAAAATTGGGTAGGTGGGTTTTTCACATGATAGGCTGCGTGAACTGAAGTTTGTTCTGTGTTGGTTGTGAAAAAAAAAATAACCTTCCAAAGCAAAAAAGATATGAAGGTTGAAGGAACATATGAATTAGATATTAGAATTAATATGTTGCAGTAGTTGTAACGTGACTTTAGTTATGTAAAGGTTTAATTATATATACTATGCATACAGGTTGAACAATGTCAATTTGATCGTTGTATTATTGAAGTTGTATTATATATTGTATTTAATAATAGTTTTCCATTTAGCATTGTCATGAGACCTTATGAAGTATTATATGAGAGACCTTGTAGATCGCCCTTGTGTTGGACAGAAGTGGGGGAGATTAGTTTATTTGGTCCAGAGATAATGAGAGAGACTACTAAAAAGGTACAATTAATTCAGGAACGATTACGCATAGCTCAAAGCCGACAGAAGAGTTATGCAGATAGGATGAGAAGGCCATTGGAGTTTAAAGATGGTGACTATGTGTTGTTGAAAGTGTCACCCCAGAAAGGAGTACTTCGTTTTGGGAAAAAGAGGAAATTGGCTCCAAGGTACATTAGGCCTTTTGAGATAGTGAAGCAAGTAGTGATGGTGGCATACAAGCTTGCTTTACCACCTCAGCTTTCAGGAGTTCATGACATGTTCCATGTTTTCATGCTACGGAAATGTGAGCCCATTACATCACATATTCTTGATTGGCAAGACATCCAATACAAGAGAACGTGAGCTACAATGAAGCGCCAATGCAAATTCTTGATAGGAAGGAACAAGTTCTATGCAACAAAGTTATACCACTAGTGAAGGTGTTAACTAAGTACAAATACAACTTAGTTACAAAGGGTACCTAATTACAAATATTAATTTTTTTTAGGTAAAAATTATATTATCAATGAATCTGAGAGGTCCAAAAAAACTTGGAATGGACGTTTAGCTTATGTAGCAGTTCGGATGGGTAAAATAATAATTTTAGTATTTTAGGTGTAAATTAACTTTAATTTGGAGATAAATCAAAAAAACTAAATGTTTTGAGGTTAAAATAACATTAACAATGAATCCGGAACGTCGAAAAACCTTAGCGTAATCATATATATCAAATTGGAATATTTAGTGGCAAAATTATAATTTCGGAGAAAATATATATTTTTTGCCCATGAACAGAAAAAATTCGGGACTGCTGTGTTTAAAATACAGATTTTAGCCCATTTTCTTCCATTCTTTCATTCCATTCTCACCCAAAACCTCTTAGAACCCTAGGAGAAGACAAAAGGGAAGAAGAAGGTCTCTAAAGCTTGGGTTTTGCTTGAAAATCCTAGGAACTTGGCTTGGAATTCTTGATTTCTAGATGGGAATTTCCTCTTTCTTGCATTTTCAATATGCATCTCATTTATTTTCTTTAGTTAAAGCTTACTATACGTTGGATGGCAAAATACTTGTTATAAACCTTGATTTAGTGTTGACTATGTCATGGATTGTGAACCTACATGCATAAAAATAATTTTTGTATTATGGGTTTGAAAACTTAGTTTGATTTTAGTTATGGGTGTTTGATTAAACCTATGATTTTTGGGTTTTGAAGTATGATATGATCTTGTACATAATATATATTACATATTCTCTTGGAAATAAAAATAATTTTGTGGTGAGTTTGAAACCCTAGTTTGATTTTAGTTATGGGTATTTGATTAAACTTATGATTTGGGGGTTTTGGAGTATGCTATAATTTTGTACATAATATATATGACTTATTCTCTTAGAATTGGTTGTGTTGCTTTGAAAATACAAATTTTAAGATTTGAGTATACTATATATTTGATAAAATGTCAAGGTTATGACATAGATTTTCAAAAGGATTTATGGATATAGAAAATAATAATTTTTAGAAAATGTATGCTCGATACTGATAGGCAGAGGGTTAGTAGATGGTTGGGCCTATGGAATGGGTTGCCAAGGCGGCTACTAACCCTAAGGGGGATTGGTTATGGTAGTGATTTTCGGTGATGGCTTATGTGGTATCACAAGTTGTGTCCTACACATTCCCCTTAGAAAATAAGAAGGGTGATGAGAACCTAGGGTGCAAGATCCAAAAGGTTCCCGGAGGATGGTTCATGCCTGAACCGGTGTGATTGATTACATTGTTTGTATGCAAGGCATGCATGACATTTGCTATGATGGTTTGACTTTAAATATATAAACATTTAAATTTATACTTTGTATATTTCTAATGATGAGGTGTTGGGAGATTTTTATGAATGTTTTACTTATTATCTTATACATGTATCTAATTATAGAAAGCTTTCATTATTTATTCGTAGAGTTTGTGAAATGTTAGTATTTAAAAACTTTGTAAATTCTTGGGAAAATGATTATCCTATTGAGCTGTGGTTGCTCATCCATTACTAATATTTTCAAAGAATAGCATGCATCCTGAGGCATAGGTGATGGAATGCTTGGACTAAAAAGAATCTCTTTTGGAGTTTTTTGTATTTACCTTTAGAACTTATGTATAAATGTTAGCAATCAAACCTTATGTTTGAAAAAGCTGTCTTGAGGCATTTATGGCGTACACTTGATTATCCCATAGAGGGATTATTATTTTGGGTATTGTAATATAAAGTTATGACTTTGTGGTATATATTGGTATTGGATGTATTCGGGTTTGAGAGGACTTCGTGGGCCTCTAATTGTCACATCGGATTTAGTTGGATTATATTTTTGATGGAGGCATGTTGTGGATGTTTAGTTAGTTTAAATTATGCTATGCTCTTATAGGGATGTTTTTACTAGCTGGTTGAAAGCCCAATTTTCAAAGGAAATTTTGTCAAAATTTTTGAAAAAAAAAAATCAAATATGTTTTGATAAAACCAAATGTTTCATTTCATTCAATTATTATTGTAAACCGGCAAGAAAATTTTGGGTAAATATCTCTTTTTATTAAATCACGAATTAATGAAAATTGGGGCGTGACAAAAATATTATACATTCACATGCGATATGTTGGACATTGTGATGTACATAGACTCTGCTTTCTTATGTACATCACACACAAAATATTATACATTCACATACAATATGTTGGACATTTTGATGTACATAAAATGGCAGGGTCGCATGGTGCCATGCAAGCACCAAATATTTTCTTCATCAAAAGAGTTTGAAGAACTTGGTAAAGTGCTAGCTAATGTAGATCTATTACCTGTATTGTGTTAAAATAGATGTCCTCTTTGAGCTCTGTAAGTGAGAAAGAAAAGTAGAACTTAATTGTTCTATTACAAAATTAATAGGACTCAATTGTTTTATAAGAGAAAAAGTATGACTTATTGGTATTTTTTCAAATAATATATAAGTATTTCGTATTAATATTCAAGATTTTTTTTCAAATTAATCGGGTCAAGTTACAACTAAAATGAGCGGAGTCAATCCTTACAATCATGTTTTGTGGGTACCTCATTAGATTGAATGATAATTTTATCTTTATTTTACAATATTTTTTAGGAAAAATTCCACTTTGTACCCTAAAACATACTTCTTTTTATCACTTTGCAGCCTAAAATATTAATTGTCTCACATTGCACCATCAATCTAACATGTTACAATAAGCACCTGTCGTTAGATTGTTTCTATTTTCGTCAACTCCCACTTGCATGTGAGAATCACATGTTCCCCTCGGGACAAAATGATAAAACGCCACCTCAGACCTTCATCATGTGATTTTCACATGAATGGGTTGATGTCTTTTGAAATCACTCAAGTGTTGGACATTAGGGTTGGGAGAGATAAAGTCCGTCGGACACATGAAGGTATAAAGCCATCAAGTTTAACCTTTTTCAAAAACCATCATTGCCATAGCCATTACTCTCTCTGAGCATTGCTGCTTCACGAAATCAAGCTTTTGATTTCAATAGAAAAGAAATGAGTTAGGTTTTGAGAGAAGTGAACTACAAGTTGGATCCTGGTTATCATGCACCTTTGTATGGATTAGGCTTTTTTGATATTAATGGTACAAAACTGAAGAGGAACTAATACAAGCCTATCAAGTGTGGGAATTGTGGTGGCATTGGCAACAACATGAGAAAGTGTAAGAGAAGTACAACAGGGAAACAACAAACAGGACAAAAGTTAGTAGTAAGTATCTTCATTTTTATAGTCATAATCTCATTACTACTAGAATTACTTATTGTTTCCCAATTTAAATATTCCAAGCCAAAAAAAATCAAAATACACCTCCTCTAGAAGCTCCATGAATTGCTCAAAGTCAGGCTCCATCAAATCCTTAAACTCAAAAGGATCGGACAGTTACCTGTAAGAACACCAAATCCAGATCCATCACACATTTGGAAGATTCCAAAAACAACATTTAGAGCAAAATTGCTTGTAAGACAATAAATCCTTAATTGGGATTTGATGGAACATTTTGGTAGATTTATTGGGAAGCAACACATGTACTTGGCATTTTGTCTTCAAATCATCCCCTGAGTCACACGTGCCTTCAGCATGTATGCCCTCAGAGCATCCACTGAGTGACACGTGTCCTTGGATTGGGATAACTTGGAATGATCCCTCCCCTCGTTGCCAGCTTCAAAGCCTTGACATCGAGGCATTCACACCGGTGAATTATGAACAGTTGTCTTGACGGTTAGCAAAATGATGAGGATAGATTCCTAGGGGAAAAGAAGAAGGTCAACTGATGCAAGTAAACCCACGATCAAGGTAAAACAGAGTATCATGACTTGGGAGCGGGGTTGGCTACCAGTCATCAATCCCCCTTCCCAAGGCGATCAAAATTGTTGGGAAGACGGTTCAGTAACCAATGCATAACCCGTACGGAGTACAAAATATTTAATTACTGACCCATGTGTGGGTGATTGACGAAAATGCCCCTATGCATATGCTGCCACAACCAGGGTGCATTAAATAACCCCGCGGAAGGATGGTCATATTTATTGCTCAGCGAATTTAGAGAAGTGAGCATGAAGTGCTCGGAGATCTGAACATTAAATGCAGAAACTTCTGCTACATGAAGGGGAAGGCACTCTACTTGAGGTCTGTGCACCAGATGTTGCCCTCCTAATGAACCAATCAAGTGTCTGTCCTCCAAGGAACACTACCGTCCGCAATGATTTGCTCCTGAAAGGTATAAATAGCACTCTCAAGCTCAACTCTCAAGTATTCAACCCATCTCCCAAACAATAAAATAGTGCTTTCAAACCTCTCTCAAATACTGACCTCGAGCAGAACATTGTTTGAGAACTTACACATGAGTAGATCATTTATCGAGAGTTTCATCGCCATTCACTACATTTTCTCACTAGCCATTTGTTGTGGGACACTCGACTTTCCAGGCAAATTCGAGCTCACTAGGGGAGAGATTTTTCATCTCATTCATTGTGCTAAAATCATCCCGCACAGGATTACAATATTTTTCAAATATTACTTTGTATTTAACTTGGCTAACACTTAATCTAGATTAAAAGGAAGAAAAGTTCATCAATTGCATCTCACAACAGCATGAGACCACAACCTGACCATGGTGCTCCTCCTGCAACACAAAGCATTGCAAACTTGAGGTTTTCAAGTCAATGAACTCATGGAACTCTATCAAAAACTTAGGAATTGGTAAGACCATCAGGATATTTAAGCAACCATATTTTATTTTGATAGTTCAACTTTTGATGTGACTGTTAAAACTCTTCTATTAATGTTTTTAGCCCAACATTTGAGTTTGTGGAATGACCTTGTATATGGTGATATGATATTGGTTTAAATGGTAATTGATAATTGATAAACTTTTGATATAACTGTTGAAGCTCTTGTTAAAGTATTTTGCTCAATGTTGGAGTTTGTGCAATGATGTGTGCATTATGTGAAAATTGGTATTCATTCCATATGCACCAAAAATAAGAAAACTACAATTACATTAATAAGGATTTTATTGTATAGGTTGCACCATACACTATACAAGTTGGCATCATACAACAAAAAAAAAAAAAATTGATGAACTTTTGATGTAACTGCTGAAACTCTTTCGTTAAAGTATTTGGCTCAACGTTGGAGTTTGAGCAAAGATGTGTGCATTATGTGAAATTGGTATTCATTCCATGTGCACCAAAAATAAGGAAACTACAATTACATTAATAAGGATTTTATTGTATAGTTTCCACCATACACTATATAAGCTGGCATCATACAACAAAAAAAAAATTGGTGAACATTTGATGTAATTGCTGAAACTCTTTTGTTAAAGTATTTGGCTCAACGTTGGAGTTTGTGCAATAATGTGTGCATTATGTGAAATTGGTATTCATTCCATATGCACCAAAAATAAGGAAACTACAATTACATTAATAAGGATGTTATTGTATAGGTTGCACCATACAATGACATCATTTTATGCATTAGTTTGCAAATCTATTGCACAATACAAAGGCATCAATTACAGCAGCTTCAATTGCATTACTCCATTATGTGGAACCTGCACATTTAAATTAGGAAGAATTACACTCAAACCCCTTGAGGTTTGTCACTTGATCACTCAGATTCTTTGGCATTTGAAATATTACACACAAATCCTCTAAGGTTTATACTTGCGTAACACTTAGACCCCTATTGTAAATATATCCATTAATAAATTATACTTAGACCCCTTGAAGTTTGTAACCATATAATATTTAGACCACTAAAGTTTTAAATGTTATACTTAGACTAAAAATATTTCAATCAAATATAAAATATCAAATATTTTAAATTTTACAATTAAAATTTATGTTCAATTGTATCATTTATTGAAATAAAATCAAAAATAAAATTCAATTTTTTCTTAAAATATCATAGTTAGTATACAATTATATTTTCTATTAAAATTTAATTTAGTCGTTTAAATGACCAAATTAAAAAACTAAACTACCCCAATTAAAGCTAAAAGATATTGTGTCTATTATAATTTAACCCCTTGTTTAATTTTTTTTAGTTTTATTCTAAGAGCATCTCCAACCATAACTCAAAATTTTACTCAAATTTAAATTAATATTTGAGTAAAAAGCTTGGTTTGATATAAAGGACTCCTATGGACAAACTCAAATTTAAAGAAAGAGATACTCAAATTTAAATCAGGACAAACCCACATTTAAAAGGGAGTCAAGGATGACCATTGGATCTTTAAAAGATTGTGAAATCTCACCATTAAAGAGTTTAGTAAAAATTTGAGTCTCCCTTGATTCGAGTAAAAAAATGAATTTTTCTTAATTTGGTATAAGTTTGAGTCAAGGGTTGGAGCAAGTTTTTTAGATTGTTTTACTCAAATTTAAATTTGAGTCTAAATTTAAGTAAAGGTTAGAGATGCTCTAATAGATAGTATAATTATATACTAACCATAATTTTTTTTTTAAACTAGATTTTTTTTTTATTTCAACAAATGACATAATGAAACATGAATTTTGGATGTAAAANAACCCATCTCCCAAACAATAAAATAGTGCTTTCAAACCTCTCTCAAATACTGACCTCAAGCAGAACATTGTTTGAGAACTTACACATGAGTAGATCATTTATCGAGAGTTTCATCGCCATTCACTACATTTTCTCACTAGCCATTTGTTGTGGGACACTCGACTTTCCAGGCAAATTCGAGCTCACTAGGGGAGAGATTTTTCATCTCATTCATTGTGCTAAAATCATCCCGCACAGGATTACAATATTTTTCAAATATTACTTTGTATTTAACTTGGCTAACACTTAATCTAGATTAAAAGGAAGAAAAGTTCATCAATTGCATCTCACAACAGCCTGAGACCACAACCTGACCATGGTGCTCCTCCTGCAACACAAAGCATTGCAAACTTGAGGTTTTCAAGTCAATGAACTCATGGAACTCTATCAAAAACTTAGGAATTGGTAAGACCATCAGGATATTTAAGCAACCATATTTTATTTTGATAGTTCAACTTTTGATGTGACTGTTAAAACTCTTCTATTAATGTTTTTAGCCCAACATTTGAGTTTGTGGAATGACCTTGTATATGGTGATATGATATTGGTTTAAATGGTAATTGATAATTGATAAACTTTTGATATAACTGTTGAAGCTCTTGTTAAAGTATTTTGCTCAATGTTGGAGTTTGTGCAATGATGTGTGCATTATGTGAAAATTGGTATTCATTCCATATGCACCAAAAATAAGAAAACTACAATTACATTAATAAGGATTTTATTGTATAGGTTGCACCATACACTATACAAGTTGGCATCATACAACAAAAAAAAAAAAAATTGATGAACTTTTGATGTAACTGCTGAAACTCTTTCGTTAAAGTATTTGGCTCAACGTTGGAGTTTGAGCAAAGATGTGTGCATTATGTGAAATTGGTATTCATTCCATGTGCACCAAAAATAAGGAAACTACAATTACATTAATAAGGATTTTATTGTATAGTTTCCACCATACACTATATAAGCTGGCATCATACAACAAAAAAAAAATTGGTGAACATTTGATGTAATTGCTGAAACTCTTTTGTTAAAGTATTTGGCTCAACGTTGGAGTTTGTGCAATAATGTGTGCATTATGTGAAATTGGTATTCATTCCATATGCACCAAAAATAAGGAAACTACAATTACATTAATAAGGATGTTATTGTATAGGTTGCACCATACAATGACATCATTTTATGCATTAGTTTGCAAATCTATTGCACAATACAAAGGCATCAATTACAGCAGCTTCAATTGCATTACTCCATTATGTGGAACCTGCACATTTAAATTAGGAAGAATTACACTCAAACCCCTTGAGGTTTGTCACTTGATCACTCAGATTCTTTGGCATTTGAAATATTACACACAAATCCTCTAAGGTTTATACTTGCGTAACACTTAGACCCCTATTGTAAATATATCCATTAATAAATTATACTTAGACCCCTTGAAGTTTGTAACCATATAATATTTAGACCACTAAAGTTTTAAATGTTATACTTAGACTAAAAATATTTCAATCAAATATAAAATATCAAATATTTTAAATTTTACAATTAAAATTTATGTTCAATTGTATCATTTATTGAAATAAAATCAAAAATAAAATTCAATTTTTTCTTAAAATATCATAGTTAGTATACAATTATATTTTCTATTAAAATTTAATTTAGTCGTTTAAATGACCAAATTAAAAAACTAAACTACCCCAATTAAAGCTAAAAGATATTGTGTCTATTATAATTTAACCCCTTGTTTAATTTTTTTTAGTTTTATTCTAAGAGCATCTCCAACCATAACTCAAAATTTTACTCAAATTTAAATTAATATTTGAGTAAAAAGCTTGGTTTGATATAAAGGACTCCTATGGACAAACTCAAATTTAAAGAAAGAGATACTCAAATTTAAATCAGGACAAACCCACATTTAAAAGGGAGTCAAGGATGACCATTGGATCTTTAAAAGATTGTGAAATCTCACCATTAAAGAGTTTAGTAAAAATTTGAGTCTCCCTTGATTCGAGTAAAAAAATGAATTTTTCTTAATTTGGTATAAGTTTGAGTCAAGGGTTGGAGCAAGTTTTTTAGATTGTTTTACTCAAATTTAAATTTGAGTCTAAATTTAAGTAAAGGTTAGAGATGCTCTAATAGATAGTATAATTATATACTAACCATAATTTTTTTTTTAAACTAGATTTTTTTTTTATTTCAACAAATGACATAATGAAACATGAATTTTGGATGTAAAAATTGTGTTCTATTATGAATGACTTAGACCCCTTGTTTGATTTTTTTTGTTTTATTTCAATAGATAGTATAATTATATACTAATTACGATTTTTTAGGAAAAAATTAAATTTTTATTTTTAATTTTATTTCAATAAATGATACAATAGAACATGAATTTTAGTTGTAAAATTTAAAATATTTTATATTCTATCTTTGATTGAAATATTTTTTATTATAATATTTTAAACTTAAGGGGTCTAAATATTATATTGCTACAAACTTTAGAAGGTCTAAGTATAATTTATTAATAGATGTATTTACAGTAGGGGTCTAAGTGTTACGCGCGTACAAATTTCAGGGGTCTGTGTGTAATATTTTAAATATCAAGGGTCTGAGTGATCAAGTGACAAATCTCAGGNCGCACAGGATTACAATATTTTTCAAATATTACTTTGTATTTAACTTGGCTAACACTTAATCTAGATTAAAAGGAAGAAAAGTTCATCAATTGCATCTCACAACAGCATGAGACCACAACNGGCAAATTCGAGCTCACTAGGGGAGAGATTTTTCATCTCATTCATTGTGCTAAAATCATCCCGCACAGGATTACAATATTTTTCAAATATTACTTTGTATTTAACTTGGCTAACACTTGATCCTGATTAAAAGGAAGAAAAGTTCATCAATTGCATCTCACAACAGCCTGAGACCACAACCTGACCATGGTANACAAGAATAAATCAAGAAGAACCACAACTTCCTCCCCTTTACTCTGTTTTCCTATAACTGTGTCTCTAGCCTTGACATACNGAAGAAAAGTTCATCAATTGCATCTCACAACAGCATGAGACCACAACCTGACCATGGTGCTCCTCCTGCAACACAAAGCATTGCAAACTTGAGGTTTTCAAGTCAATGAACTCATGGAACTCTATCAAAAACTTAGGAATTGGTAAGACCATCAGGATATTTAAGCAACCATATTTTATTTTGATAGTTCAACTTTTGATGTGACTGTTAAAACTCTTCTATTAATGTTTTTAGCCCAACATTTGAGTTTGTGGAATGACCTTGTATATGGTGATATGATATTGGTTTAAATGGTAATTGATAATTGATAAACTTTTGATATAACTGTTGAAGCTCTTGTTAAAGTATTTTGCTCAATGTTGGAGTTTGTGCAATGATGTGTGCATTATGTGAAAATTGGTATTCATTCCATATGCACCAAAAATAAGAAAACTACAATTACATTAATAAGGATTTTATTGTATAGGTTGCACCATACACTATACAAGTTGGCATCATACAACAAAAAAAAAAAAAATTGATGAACTTTTGATGTAACTGCTGAAACTCTTTCGTTAAAGTATTTGGCTCAACGTTGGAGTTTGAGCAAAGATGTGTGCATTATGTGAAATTGGTATTCATTCCATGTGCACCAAAAATAAGGAAACTACAATTACATTAATAAGGATTTTATTGTATAGTTTCCACCATACACTATATAAGCTGGCATCATACAACAAAAAAAAAATTGGTGAACATTTGATGTAATTGCTGAAACTCTTTTGTTAAAGTATTTGGCTCAACGTTGGAGTTTGTGCAATAATGTGTGCATTATGTGAAATTGGTATTCATTCCATATGCACCAAAAATAAGGAAACTACAATTACATTAATAAGGATGTTATTGTATAGGTTGCACCATACAATGACATCATTTTATGCATTAGTTTGCAAATCTATTGCACAATACAAAGGCATCAATTACAGCAGCTTCAATTGCATTACTCCATTATGTGGAACCTGCACATTTAAATTAGGAAGAATTACACTCAAACCCCTTGAGGTTTGTCACTTGATCACTCAGATTCTTTGGCATTTGAAATATTACACACAAATCCTCTAAGGTTTATACTTGCGTAACACTTAGACCCCTATTGTAAATATATCCATTAATAAATTATACTTAGACCCCTTGAAGTTTGTAACCATATAATATTTAGACCACTAAAGTTTTAAATGTTATACTTAGACTAAAAATATTTCAATCAAATATAAAATATCAAATATTTTAAATTTTACAATTAAAATTTATGTTCAATTGTATCATTTATTGAAATAAAATCAAAAATAAAATTCAATTTTTTCTTAAAATATCATAGTTAGTATACAATTATATTTTCTATTAAAATTTAATTTAGTCGTTTAAATGACCAAATTAAAAAACTAAACTACCCCAATTAAAGCTAAAAGATATTGTGTCTATTATAATTTAACCCCTTGTTTAATTTTTTTTAGTTTTATTCTAAGAGCATCTCCAACCATAACTCAAAATTTTACTCAAATTTAAATTAATATTTGAGTAAAAAGCTTGGTTTGATATAAAGGACTCCTATGGACAAACTCAAATTTAAAGAAAGAGATACTCAAATTTAAATCAGGACAAACCCACATTTAAAAGGGAGTCAAGGATGACCATTGGATCTTTAAAAGATTGTGAAATCTCACCATTAAAGAGTTTAGTAAAAATTTGAGTCTCCCTTGATTCGAGTAAAAAAATGAATTTTTCTTAATTTGGTATAAGTTTGAGTCAAGGGTTGGAGCAAGTTTTTTAGATTGTTTTACTCAAATTTAAATTTGAGTCTAAATTTAAGTAAAGGTTAGAGATGCTCTAATAGATAGTATAATTATATACTAACCATAATTTTTTTTTTAAACTAGATTTTTTTTTTATTTCAACAAATGACATAATGAAACATGAATTTTGGATGTAAAAATTGTGTTCTATTATGAATGACTTAGACCCCTTGTTTGATTTTTTTTGTTTTATTTCAATAGATAGTATAATTATATACTAATTACGATTTTTTAGGAAAAAATTAAATTTTTATTTTTAATTTTATTTCAATAAATGATACAATAGAACATGAATTTTAGTTGTAAAATTTAAAATATTTTATATTCTATCTTTGATTGAAATATTTTTTATTATAATATTTTAAACTTAAGGGGTCTAAATATTATATTGCTACAAACTTTAGAAGGTCTAAGTATAATTTATTAATAGATGTATTTACAGTAGGGGTCTAAGTGTTACGCGCGTACAAATTTCAGGGGTCTGTGTGTAATATTTTAAATATCAAGGGTCTGAGTGATCAAGTGACAAATCTCAGGGGGTCTCAGTGTAATTCTCCCTTTAAATTATTACCACCACTTTGGATCTTGTAGCAACAAAGCCATTATAATGAACAAAAACAAGAATAAATCAAGAAGAACCACAACTTCCTCCCCTTTACTCTGTTTTCCTATAACTATGTCTCTAGCCTTGACATACGATACAACAATTCAAGAATTATATGACGTAATCAATTACATGTATTTGAGGATCCACCCATGAGAAATATCCACAAACCCCACCTTCAAATATTATTAGTGGCAAATACCTTAGTGAAAACCAATAAAAATTGCACAAATGCACTATGCAAAACCCCAAAAAATGTGGCAAAAAAAAAAATTCTATGAACCAGAGCTCACCACATGATTATCACATGCCATAAACCTACGCCTAGGGTTGGAATTANTGATGTGACTGTTAAAACTCTTCTATTAATGTTTTTAGCCCAACATTTGAGTTTGTGGAATGACCTTGTATATGGTGATATGATATTGGTTTAAATGGTAATTGATAATTGATAAACTTTTGATATAACTGTTGAAGCTCTTGTTAAAGTATTTTGCTCAATGTTGGAGTTTGTGCAATGATGTGTGCATTATGTGAAAATTGGTATTCATTCCATATGCACCAAAAATAAGAAAACTANTTTTTACTCTTCCTATTGTGGTCTTTTCTTCTTCCTCTTCAAGTTTCTTCTTCTTTGTTCTTTGTTCTTGTGTCTTATCTGATGACAGGTGCACATTGCAACAAGCTTGTTTGGATGAATTTTGGGGAGAGGTTTGGATTGGTTTCTCCAAACCCTTCCAAACTCAAATCCCTCAGATTCAACATTCAATCTATTACATACCCAAATTTGGTATACAACACATACACATATAGGACCCACGAATATATCATAATTATTAAAAACTATTTGTCTTATAAATGACTATTTTACCCTTAATCAATTCAATTCATGTGTCGCCCCTAAAATCGGGAATCCTTTAACAACAGTTGACCGTCCGTCAATTCACAGAAATACCCGTGAGTGTCGCACAATCAGACATCACGTCATTAACATCCCCTTAGTCGGGATCATAACCCACGAGTGCAACCCGTGGTCTAAATAAGTATTATACCACAATTTATACTTATTTTATGTCCATTTACATCCTTGAAATCAAAGAACCGATAGCCCAAAGGCTTGACAAAGTAATTTTAAAATTTTAGATTTTTGAAAAGTGTACCGGTAGGCCATGCCGGTACGGGTTGTCCACTGGAAAAGTCATACCGGTATGGGTAACTCACTAAAAAACTCCATACTGGTACGGTTAACCCACTGGACCTCATCCTACCGGTACATCGTACCGGTACACCGTACCGGTATGTTTTGCTGACTTTTGCCTATTTCACTTGTTTTTCATTTCCAATTCATTCCAACCTATTCCAAAACCATCCAAAACATGTTTAATAAGGTTTTTCACATAAAACCTACTATATACAAGTTCTATTACAGATAATTCCATACGATTACATGCCCAAAATATAATTTTCACAAAAATTATACAGAATGAGCTATCAAAAGTCACAAGTCGGCTCCTTCATCTTTGAGGCTCGAAATGAGAGTCCTCCGCTGGTGTGAACCTCGCACCTAAAATATTTTTTCGTATAGGATGAGCTACGCTTAATAGAGTATTTTTTACAGAGGCTACTCCCCCCTAGGTGCATATGAAATGTGCACATGCAACAATCAAACATCAATTTCCATTCCAACAAGATAATGTCATTTAATGTTGAAATTCTACTATGTCATGTCATGATATGAGATGAAACTCACTCATGCACTTTAACCCGAGTCCTCACCGACTCCCGCAACACAATGCAATGCTAATGTGTAGCAAATCTATCATTAATGAATTTCATCCAATGATCATTTTGAAATAAAGGTCATGTGTTTATAAAATCAAATTTTGTTGGATGATACACATCGAATGACCATTTATAAAACAAAATCATGTGTCTTTGTTGGGTATCGGATTTTGGAATCACACCACCGGCTCCGTACGTCATTACACTTTTCTGGAATTTTACCACAGGGGAGTGTATGAACCAAGTAACCGGGTCTTGCACCCGAGAGAGAGTCTAGCCCTGCTTGTTATACCCGACACAAGTTGTTTCTTTCCTGCAACCATGCGACTCAGTCAGATCTTTGATCCAACTTTTCCAAGCCCACTCATCAATCACCAAGTATGATGATTGATCCAACCATGCACACACACACACATACTCATGTCCATGGATGTATCTCCCCCGTGCAAATGCAATGTCATGCTCCATATATAATGAATTCCATATGGGCTAATTTAACCACATATTTCAACATACGTCATGACAATTTATATCAATTGCATTTAATTACCATAATCCATCACAATTCATAACCATGTTAAGGGTACAATTGTCTTTTAGATCCTTAACCCCTTACCCATCTTCCAAAACCCACCCCCTCCCTAAGTATGATGAAACTCATGATCATGAGATTAATCTTTGAGCCATTCTGAAACCTATCTTGCCAAGCCCCATACCCATTTACCAAATAGCCTCCAAGGGCTTGTTTGGATGAATTTTAGGGAGGAGTTTGGATTGACTTTTTCAAATCCTTCCAAACTAAAACTCCTTTCTGCCAAGATGAGATTCAACATTCAATCCGGTTCATACCCATGTTTTGTATGCAACACATACAAAAATAGGACCCACGGATATATTATAATTATTAACAACTATTTGTCTTATAAATGACTATTTTATTCTTAATCAATCAAATTCTTATACATGGTAAGGGGTAAAATTGTCTTTTGGATTTTTAACCCCTTACCCATATTCTCAAACTCACCTCCCCCCCTAAGTTTGATGAAACTCATGACCATGGGTTTAATTTTTGGGCCAGTTACGGGCTGGGTTTAAAAACCTAGGACTGAATTTTTCATACAAACATGGGATTTGGGGGACCTTCAAACTATTTTTCCTAAACTCATCTTGTCATACCCCCTTACCAAATAGCCCACAAGTGTGTTAGATTGAGGGTCTAATATGTAATAATTAATCTTTTAGGGTACAAAGTAACAAAAGATGTATCTTTTAGGGTACAAAATAAATTTTTTCCTAATTTTTATATGTACCATCTTATCATGGCGTTGGTCGCTCTTCCAACGACAAGTGCAGCATCCTTTTAATGTGTATCATAGTTGTCATAAAAGACCACAGATTCAATGCCCATAAGAAAAGGGTTTGACTACAGTATTGAGACCCACTTTTCGGTATGGTACCAAAAAAATAAAATAAACATTTGATATATAATGAAAAACTTCCACCGTTGATCAACTCTAACACTTTTTTACCGGCTACCCACCACTGAGCCTTACGCTTTCATAAAAAAAAAATCACAGATGAAGAAGAAAATGAAGTTGCAGAATTGTTTTTATCCCTGCGAATGTTTCAAGCGATTATAAAATCATCGTCATTTATTAAAACTAAGATTAAGTGATAGTCTTTTCATACAAAAAAAAAACTCAGACAGGGAAGAAAAAGGAGAAATATCAAAGCATGGAGTTGCAGAATTGTTTTTATCCCTATGAACCCTTCAAGAGATTATAAAATCATCATCATTTATTAAAACAAAGATTGAGATTATAGTAAATTTATAAAAAAAAACTCAGATGAAGAAGAAGATGGAGTTGCAAAATTGTTTTTATCCCCATGAACCCTTTAAGAGATTATAAAATCATTAACATTTATTAAAACTAATGTTGAGATTATGGTAAGAGTATTAGTTTTGTTGGTTAATATTACTATTTTTTTGGTTAAAAGTACCACTTTTTTGTTAATATTACCACTGTTTTGGTTAACATTATGACTTTTTTTGTTAACATTACCATTGTTTTGATTAAAAGTACCACTTTTTCTATTTTGGTTAAGAGTACCGCTTTTTTGGTTAACATTATAACTTTTTTGGTTAAGAATACCACTTTTTTTGTTAACACTACCACAGTTTTGATTAAGATGACCACTTTTATGGTTAACATTACCACTATTTAAGTTAAGATTACCACTTTTTAGATTAATATTACCACTTTTTATGTTAAGATTACAACTTTTTTGGTTAAGAATACCATTTTTTTTTGTTAATATTACCACTATTTGGATTAAGAGTATTACTTTTTTGGTTAACATTACCACTATTTTAGTTAACAATACCACTGTTTGAATAATATTACCACAATTTTGATTAAGAGTACCATTTTTTTCATTAACATTACTGCTGTTTTGGTTAAGAGTACCACTTTTTTTTTTAACATTACCACTTTTTTGGTTGAGTAGCATTGTTTTGGTTAACTTTACCACTGTTTAAGTTAAGATTACCACTCTTTTGGTTAACATAACCACTTTTTTGTTTAAGATTACAACTTTTTTGATTAAGAGTATCACTTTTTTAGTTAACATTACCACTATTTTTAGTTAACATTAAAACTGTTTTGATTAAGAGTACTACTTTTTTGGTTTATATTACCATTTTTTTGGTCAAGAATACCACTCTTTTTATTAACATGACCACTGTTTTGGTTAAGAGTACTACAATTTTGGTAAACATTACCACTATTTTGGTTAAGAGTACCATTGATTTGGATAATATTACCACTTTTTTGATTAACATTACAACTGTTTTAGTTAAGAGTATTATTTTTTTGGTTAAGATTACCACTGTTTAAGTTAAAATTACTACTTTTTTGGTCAACATTACCATATTTTTTGGCTAAGAGTACCACTTTTTTGGTTAGCATTACTACTTTCTTGTTAACATTACCATTGATTAAGTTAATATTACCACTCTTTTGGTTAAGAGTACCTCTTTTTGGTAACATTACATCTTTTTTTGGTTAACATTATCACTATTTTGGTTAAGATTACACTTTTTTGTTAACATTACAATTCTAACGATTAAGATTACTATTTTTTTGGTTAAGATTACCACTAGAACTATTTTGTCGGTTAAGAGTACAATTTTTTCGGTTAAGATTACCACTTTTTTGGTTAACATTACAACTTTATTAGGATAATATTACCACTCTTTTGGTTAAGACCATTTTTTTGGTTAAGATTACACTTTTTTGATTAAGATTACTATTGTTTTGGTTAACATTACCAAACTTTTGATTAATATTACCACTTTTTTTGTTAAGATTACACTTTTTGAGGTAAGTACCACTTTTGGTTAACATTACCCTTTTTTTGGTTAATATTACCATTTTTTTGGTTAATATTACTACTTTTTTGGATCGATCAAGAGTGGGATCAAGTAGCGATCAAGAGTGGGATCAAGCAGCAATCAAGATTGGGATCAAGTGCACTCTTGCAATTAAGAGTAGTGATCAAGTAGCGATCAAGGTAGCAATCAAGAGTGGGATCAAGAAGTGATCAAGATTGGGATCAAGTGCAATCTTGCAATCAAGAGTAGTGAACAAGAGGGAATCAAGTGCACTATTGCGATCAAGAGTAGCGATGGTGGTGATTAAGAGCTTGATACCAATCGGTGCAATAGCAATCAAGAGTGGGATCAAGGGATCATTCCAGCAGCAATCAAAATTAATATATTTAATTAACATAACAAATTAATATTACATTAAAACATTCAATTCATCAAATTAACATTAAAATTCAACCTAATTAATATTAAATTCATCTAATTTATATCCATAATCATTCAATTAACATTTAATTTATTCAATTAACATCCAATAAAAATTCACTTTATTAAACTAACATTCAATTTCATCCGATTTATATTTAATTTATCAAATTAACTTCCATCCACCATTCAACTCATCAAACTAGATTAACATTCATATCCATACAATTAACACTTAATTCAACAAATTAACATCTGAAATAATCGTCAACTAATCAAATTCGTCCAATTAACCATCAATTAATCAAATTAACATCTAAAACTATTTAAAAAAAAATTGGCATTAGGCCAATAATATACCGACAGATTGATGAATGAAATTTTGACACGATACTAACCCAATTCCCGCCTAAATCCATTTATGTTGCTTCTTCGAAAAGCTTAGTAGGTTCACTTTTTTTCGTATTTCTTCTCTTCTGCTTCAGTTCATCATATTTCTTCTCTGCTTTGGTTCTTCATTCAAGTCTTCTAAAGTGGTGATAACCTCCTCCTCTTCTCTATTATTTGTAATCTTAGCTCAGAATATTTATATTATAAGTTCTATTTAATCCTAGTCTATATAAGTTCTATTGTTTAGCACAAAAAAATGAAACACTTTTTATGGTTAATGGTGGATTTTATATTCAGAGGAAAGAAGAGCTTAAGTGCATCTAATCAGTCCACAAGGTCATGATTTTTTTATTAGTGAGAGATTTGTATAATCTAAATGCTAAACCAATTTTATTGATCTTATTTGTATGCCATTGATGATGTTATTTCTCCATTGTAGCAAAGATTGTTTGAAGACAATGAAAGGAAAGGAAAATAAAAACCTTGGCCATGGGGTAAGGGATATTATGTAATTATTCACTGTGAAAGGGATATGTTGCATATGTGTATAGTCATTTCACTCACTCATTCAGTTCATGAAACAACTTGGACTACAATGGAAGAATATGGAACATTGTGAGAAAAAAAAATATATAGAGATGGCAAAGGCATCAAAAAAAGAAAAAGAGTTGTGCAAAAAGGAATCTACACCAAAAGAAAAGGTAAATCATAATACTAAATTATTTGTGTAACATGTGTTTATTTTGTGAGTTGTATAATGAAAAATGTTATGATGGTACAGTTGAGAACCAGATGTTCACCGAGACTGATGGTGAAAGCAATAGAGAAGTTTAGCAATGAACAAAAAAATGGGGTTGAAAAGATTGGTTTCGGAGGTTTGTTAAGCCTCAAATACAAAATATTGAGGAGAGATTTGTGTGAGTGGGTGTTTGAACACTTTGACCCTAATTCATATGTGTTGAATATTCACGAAAAATCCTTAAAGTTCTCTCCCGAGGATGTAGAATCTATATTGGGGTTGAGATATGGGGGGATAGATGTGGAGACGAGTGGCTCCTATGAAAGAATAAATGGAATCTGTAATTCCATGTTCACTGAAATGAAGGATATTCCAGTGAACTATTTGAATAAAAAATTGGGTGAAATGAAGGTGGATTCAGAAGACTTTCGGCGTTTCTTTATCTTATTTGTACTTGGATGTCTATTGTGTCCTACAACAAAGACCTCAATTAGTAGCTCATTTCTCCATTCTGTAGTGGAGGTTGATTATTTGGGAGCGAAGAACTGGGCCAAGTTGGTGTTTGATGCCCTGATTGAGGGGGTGAAAAAATATAAGACATATGGACAAAACAAAATTAGTGGTTGTCTTCTAGTTCTCAAGGTAATGTATTGATTACCTGAAAGATCTTGTACTTAGTGTTGTTGTTTTTGTTTTGAATTGAGAGTAGTTGGTTGTTGTAGTTTATTTTAATCGAAAGTAGTTGCTTGTTATAGATTTTTTATCTGTAGCACCTGACACCCACAAGGGTTTCTCTTGTGCCAATCAAATGTCAATCCATTTTCAGCATTGGAGCATGGGGTGATTTGGAAATAAAAAATTGTGTGGTTATCTTTAAGAAGTTGACAAATATGAAAAAGGTATCTATTGTTATTATTTGTTTATAAGTGATGTGTATGTATTTCAATTTCAATTTGATTATTAAAGTGTTAGAGTTATGATTGAGAGTTATTTATGTATGTTGTAGGTTCCAGTTGTAGGAGTAGCCCCCCTCAATGAACAGCCACATGTTCCACTAATTGTGCAATCACAAGTTTCATGCAAAATTAAGGAGGATCCTAACATAGGGCAGACAGGTGGTGGCCTATTGAAAGTATGTGTAATGATGTTGGCTTATATAAGTGATAGTGAGTATTTCTATTTCTAATTATGTGTACATGATGATTTGATATTATTCATTTTAGTCATGGGAAGAAAGATTTTCATCCCTCAAAAAATCAATGGCCAAAATCAAGGATGACCTATCTGGAAAAGTAGATTCAGTGGTTACCATGATGGAGAAAATCGTTAATGCATTGGAATCCATGAAACAATCCATAAATAAATGTGATGGCGATAATAAAAACATAGACAATGAAACAATCCATGAAGAAACCTTAAATGAATCCAAGTATGATAATCAGATGTGGATTCCGCTTAAAGTGGTGCAAACACCGAATATAAAGTCTATGAAACATACACCGCGGCAACATTCAAATTCCATTGTAAACACACCTCACCTTCAACCGGCTTCACACTCATGCACCCAAAAAAATTACAGCCTAAAGTGACAACAAAAGTATAGTGCAAAGGTGCTGAGAAGAAACTCTAAGCGGAAGCCAAGTAAATACTTGAAATCACCATATGATATTTTCAAGGTATGATAGTCATTATACAATCCATATTTTTAGTAATAAAAATGTATATTCCAAATCCCTAATCTTGTTTATGTAAGAAACAACTTTATTTGAAGAAGTATGAAAATACTATCTTGAAGAAGGACACGACAGATATAGCAGCGGTATAACATGTCAAACCTAATTATGGTTTTACTTGATTAGAAGATTAATCAATAATGCATTATAATATTGTTTTATGTGTGTTATCACAGTTGGACCATAATCAAACCTTGTTTGACAAGGTGATGGAGGAAACTGGAAAGGACATGGAGGAAACTGGAAAGAAGATGGAGGAAGCTGTAAAGATGGGTGATGAAGATGAGGTGAATGAAAATAAGGATGAACATGAGGAGATAGAGGCAACTGGAAATAAGGATGAAGAAGTGGAGATGGAGGAAGTTGGAAACAATGTAGAAGATGACAAAGTTAGAAATAAGGATGAAGAAGAGGTGAATGCAAATAAAGATGAAGAGGAAAAGATGGAGGAAGTTGTAAATAAGCATGAGTCTGGTGTTGATGTATATATAGTTGAAAAAATAACAAATGATGATGAGAAGGCCGAAGTGAAAATACAAAAAGTTCTTGAAGAAATAACAACTTTTAACATTCCACCAAATATTGCGGTTCACGAGTTTTAATTTTGTACTCCATATTAAATGTTTGTTTAAACAAATCTCTATATTAACTTTATTTAAACAATTGTGCCACATTTAAAAATATTCTTCATTATATTTAATAAACAAATTTTAGATTCAACTAGTTTGTGGACCCCATCAGATATGGATTATCCACACACTTATGAAATTAGTGATTATGATAAAATGTGTGTCTTGGATTACATATTTGACAACACACTTGACATGAGGTATTTATACTACATACCAATTCTCACATGTTATTCTTATATATTGTGGGAGCATCACCAATTAGTAATCCAGTTTCTTTCATGAAACAATGAAACACTTGTGAGATTTGAGACATGTTCGGCCAACAAATATTCATTTATTGAATCTCTAAAACCAAGAAAATGGTTGTTAGACATTGTGAGTTAAAAATAGATATCTTTATTTTATGTGTTTTTTATATTGACCAAGTATTGATTTTGTACATTTTGACCTGAAGATAATAGATTTGGCATCTTGTATTATTCTGGATGATGTGAAGTTTAATCCTTTTACAAAAAAGGCAAGGTGGTATCTACCCACATGGTTTGCGGTAATGTGGTTTATTTGACTTTTGTAATGTTGTTTATTTGAATTTCTTAATCTTGAACACGTATAATGTGGGTTAAATGTGTAGCCATATTTTACCTTCAATACCTAGCAAAAAGCACTTGGAAGGGTAAGGCAAGGAAACGAAGAAAAAATAATTAGATTGCTTGATTTTCAAAGGTACTTCGTTTCAGATTTCAAGTATTGTGATAAGGTATGTAGATGTCTTTTTTTTTTTTGTTTATAATTGATCATTTAAACAATAATTAATATCTTGTATTTCTTTATGTAGATCTATATACCAATGAACGACAATAACACCTATTAGTATTTATGCGTGGTGGATTTAGTGAAGGAAAAAGTTTTATTATTTGATTCTCTACCATTATATCCCAACAATATTTGTTATTCTGCTATTGCAAATGCGATTAAACAATTAGATCAAGTCCTTCAACTTGTCATACCTAATTACACGCCAACATTGACCAAGTGGCACATATATAGAGTGGATTGGGCTCCTAGGCAAACAAATAGCTATGATTGTGGAATATTTGTCATAAAAGAGATGCATACTCAATTTTTGGATCAATCATTCAGAATTATGGCATGATAATTATTCTCCTTATTTAATATTTAATAGTACTAAATTAAATTTGTGTATGGGTCATTTGTCAATTTAACTGTGGTTATTGGTTATTGTTTTTAGGCTGAATCCAATACGATGCGGAAGGATCTAGCATTCAAAATTATTACTTAAATATAAAACAAATCAAGAAACAAGATCATAAGCAAGGCATAACAACACCAACAAACGAATTGTGGTAAAAAACAGAGATGATAAGTGTGGCATATTCTTTTTTTTTTTTTGTATAAAAAAGTTGAAGTCATGTATAGTATTTATGGCCTTGATTTAGTGCACATACTGATTTTTTTTATATAAACAAATATAGCTAAATTGGAATCAATTCTTTTTTGCCAATGTTTTTGTTGAATTAATTGCCTTGTTTTGGTTAATCAATCTCTTTTGCCTGTGTTTTGCTCGCCATGGGGTGGTGGTTGTATTTTGCTGAATTAATTTTTTTGTTTGTCTATGTTTTGCTGACCATGAGGTTTTGTTTGGGTGATTTTGGTGATTTGGGATGTTTGATGTGCGAAAATATGTAGATACCATTTATTTTTTTGTGCAGACCATTTTTTTAATGGATCCCTTTGCCTTTTGTCATCCTTTACCTTATCATTTCTTGGAAAAGATCAAAGAAAATGGAGAAAAGACGAAGGTTAGAACATAGGAATACATTGATGAGGAGGATAATGAACAATCTGGAGTCATTCCTTATATAGCAAACCATTCTTACCCATCATTCTTACCAACCATTCATGTTCTAATGGAATCCAAAGACTTTGACAAGTAGTTATACAAGCGGTATTTTTTTATTTGCATTTTTTTTTTGTTTGGTAGGGACTATTATATATAACATAACGTATAACATAGTGTAACTATATTGCTTTTGAGATAAATTCTCTTCATCTTCTTCGTTTTCATCATCCAGGTGCCTCCAGGCTACTGTATGTCAGAGTTACTTATATATAACCTACACCTGAATTGGCATGCACACATATACAAATAGTAGTGTGCACACCATTTTCAAATGTAGGTTACATATAAATAGTTTTATTTACAATAGTATCAATGCTAAAGAGGTGAAAGTTTGTTGTTGGTGGGATGTACTTGTTGAATGAGATATACTTGTTGCAAGTATGTGCTATGTTTTATGATTGATTGTTCTTTTATTTTTTTCCATAATATGACTTCATTCACATTAATATGTTCACATGGTAAGAACAAGTTGTCGGATTTTATAGTCATATGGTGTACTAGTGCTATTTCAATAAAGCACAATGCGAGAATTATTACACAACCCTTTGCCCTATTTTCCATTGATTACAGGACATTTTCCAGCCACCTTCAGAAAGTGTTGACAAAGAAGGGTTGGCAACTGCAGCTAAAAAAAGGAATCCTTACCCAAAAAAAACGATACACTACCCCAACTTTATTTCAGCTTTCCTACCATTCAACACTACCCAAAAAAATTTGGTATCATTACTCCAAAAAATAGGTAATATTACAAAAAAAAAATGATAGGGAACCTGGAAAAGTGGTAGTCTTACCCAAAGAAAATGACATCCTTATCCTAACTCAAAAAGGCAATACCGTTCAATTCTAGTAACATTACTCCAATAAGTAAATATTTTTGTCAAATTTTATTGAAAATACAAAAGTGGAGAAAAAGAGATTGCAAATTTTGGGGAGAAGAAGATCTACTCTCATTAGATTCATGTGAAAAATTACGACCTTTATTTATACACAATATGCACTGCCAAAATTACAAAATTTCATCATCTATTTATACACANTACTCTCATTAGATTCATGTGAAAAATTACGACATCTATTTATACACAATATGCACTGCCAAAATTACAAAATTTCATCATCTATTAATACACAATAACATACTCCTAACTGTAACTATATAACATGCACTGCTAGAAAAGCTTGTTTCTGCTACCAAGGAAGGTCTAAAACTTGATGAGAGTGAAGATGAGAAGCAGAAACATGAAGCTTTGAAGGAGAAGTTTGAAAGTCTCTGCAAGGTGATTAAGGATGTTTTGGACGACAAGGTTGAGAAGGTGGTTGTGTCTGATTGACCACTCACAAGGAAATTTCAGCAAACAAGGACTCAAAGAATTTTATTGAATACCAAATCAATTGACTAATAGTAGTAAGTTTACAATCCTTTTTGGACTAACATCAAGTCTTTAAATAGACTCCAGCACTTGCTCTATTCTGTTTCACACACGTAGCTCCACTTCCTAAAATTTCTAACAAATAGCATACTTCAACAATGACACATAATTGAAAACTCCTACAACTGTCCCACTGCATACTCATCAATGGCATCAACCAGTGATATAATAGATGTCACTCTGGCCCTCCTTCATCCTTGTCACATAGTCCTTCAAGCTAGTCATCTCATCACCACTCTTGGTGGAATGATACCGAAGCAATTCAGCTAGCTTAGACTTGTTTCTGGGAATCCTCATGGATGCCAAGCTTGAGGTTCTTTGAGAAGGCCTTGTCAAACTTATTGTAGTCTTCCTTATTGTCAACAATCTCAAAGAAGAGCTCAACATTCTCTGTAGGTGGCGGCTTCAAATCTACAACATGAGCAAGCCTTAAGATGGAATTATATGAAATATACCGAAAAGAGAGAGGAACTCTTTGGTGTCTATCTTTTATTTCTTGGATTTTCCTCAATTATAAAATAATGAGGAAAATCCAAGAAATACAAGATAGACATTGGGGAGTTCCACTCTCTTTTTTGTATACTGGTCCCATATATGTTAAAACTCTCATTTTTTTACAGCAATTAAAACTCTCATTATCTCTTGAGTAGAACAAATGGTCAAAGTCAAACTTCACTCTTATAAGCAGGCACAGAAACCCAAAAGGACAATCATAACCCCAAGGGAGAGCAATCACAAAAGACATTAATGGGGAAAAAACCAATGAGGAAATTATAAACCAATTCCATTAATATACTATTGAAAAAAATGGCTAAGATGCCATAACGTACCTTCTCAGGATGTGTCTTTACTTTGAAATGGATTAATCCCAAACATAGTAGAAGAACAACAGCTACTGATGAGCACAACACAAGGATTGGATTTCTAGCAACCCATGTCCCATACCTCCTGAAGATTTGACCCACAGTATCAAAAGTTATTGTTCATAAGATAAGGTCAGAATTAATGGCAAAGGTAGTGACCTGTAAAATTTTGTCATTTATCCTTGTACAATCGAAAGTTGAACCCCATTTGTAATTTGTGGAACATCCTCGAGCATCTGATAATAAAAAGTCCAGGAAAAGAATAACCTGTGATGGGGGTCTTGTCAGGGGAAAAAATAAAGGCATAAAGAACACAAAAGTAAGATGGAATTAGCTTACAGGAGATGAACAATAAGTAAGTCTCTTCAAGAAACAAAGAAAAGAAAGAATTGTATGTCAATATATGGAGAACTATCTCGCATTTGAAGCTAATAATGTAAAAAAATTCTTTGATGGCTAACTATCAAAGAACATAATGCTGACATCAGATTTGGAATGCGGTGAAGTCACACAAAATGACCAAAAGTTAACTTTTTTTTATGTATATATCTCTTCACCAAGTCTCTGAAGGGGACAACTTGTCCAACCTAAAATTAAACAACAAAGAAACAGCAAACTGACCTCTCTCAAAATAAATTATGTCTATAGCAGCCCTCCCACTAAAACAAGAAAAACTCAAGGGGAAGAACGGTAACAAAAAATGTTTGTGCAATATGCTAACTTCCAAAGCTCCATGTTTTAAGTCACATAAACTCAATTGCCAAGGAAAGGCACAAGTATAAAAACACGGATCAAAGCAACACTAACCAACACACACACAAAAATTGAAAAGGAAAAGGAAAAATGTAAACTCCCACATTCGTATTATCAAATATAGCAATGTAATTATGTTTTTGAAATGCTAATATACGTAATGGAGTATGCATGAACTAAGTAGATTGTAAGAGCATAGATAAAAATGTTAATAGTGTAGAATCGGGTAAATATTTAGTTTAAACTTAGTTTTGACTTGTAAATATATGAAACTATTTGCAATAGAACTTATACCAACTATGTTTGATGTACAAATGTATGTTATATAAATTTGGGTTGGTTTTGGAAGGGGTTTGAAATGAAAAACAGAGGAAGTAGGCAAATTTGGACAGGACCTACCAGTAGTACGCTGTCTAGTAGATCCGAACTACCGGAAGTCAACAAGTAATAAGTGGCTAGTGGATCCGAACTACCGGTAGACAACAGGTAATAAATGTCCAGTAGATCCAAACTATCAGTAGTCAACAGGTAGTTAGTGGTGAGTGGATCTGAACTACCGGTAGCTCAACAGGTAGTAAGTTGCCAGTGGATCCGAACTACCGGTAGATCGTTAAAAAAAAATCGGGATTTTCTGTTTTAAAACCCCATTTTCACTCCATTTGCTCTCATTCTTTCACACCACTATCACCTCAAACCTCTTAGAACCCTAATAGAAAGACTTAGAGAGGAAGAGAGAAAGGGAAAACAAGTGTTCTAAGGGTGATTCAAAATCAAATCTTCTTGTTCTTCACACCAAAGCCAAGGAGAAAGGTAGGGAATTTTCTTCCATTCTTGTTTATTGAGACTAGAGCTTGTATATATTTATTCTTTGACTCTAAATCTTATATATATGTTATGAAATCATCTTTCCTTGGTCTTTTGCAATTATTAGCGTGTTTTAAACGAAGTTAGGGTTGAATACCCATGAACTTTCTTCAAAAGAGATGGACTTTCTTCTTGATTCTTCTTTTGTTCTTGACTTTAAAACTTTAGTGCTTGGTGTTGAGTAATAAAATAATGTTGTAATGATCTCTTTCTTATTTTTCTTAAATTGTTCTCTTGTATTACAAATTGTGAAATTGGGGATTTATGAAATTGTTCGTTATTTGAGAAAATTGTTGATATTGTATCTCTTGTGTGGTTGTTGGATAAACATGGGCTACTATTGACCGGGTATCTTGGAGTGTGTAGACGTCTTCTTACTCCGTGTGGGTTAGAACTTTTCCTACCACTCGTAGTGGGATTAGTGTCTTGCGAGGACTAAGCCATTATCGCTTACGGGGTATTGTGGAAAAATGGTTAGTATACTACTCTTTGGTTGGATACGTCACTGTCATGGTGTTGTCATATGCCCTTCCTAAATGTGGAATATTCTTGCGAGGATTTGTGTGGGTTGTACGTGGGTCAGGATATTTTCGATGGTATTCATGTGAGATCTTACTTCAGACCAGAGATACGAATACAGTGGTGGGTTATTATTCATTGTACCATAAATAATTTCTACAAAAATTTTGGGAAATATGGGATTCTGCAAGAACTTGGGAGAAACGGTTTATGGTAGAATAGATTATTAGTCGTATATTGGTTTCCTACAAGAGCTTGTGGAGGTATGGGACTCTACAAGAACTTGTGGGAAATGATTTATCGTTGGAAATGGTTTATTTTTTAGAAATTCCTTTTACTATTCATTTAAATTATTACGATTGCGTAAACTTGAGATCTATTGAAATGTCATGTTTTCTTTCAAAAATTAATATATGATATTTACAAAATGAGACCGACTTGTTTTACATGTTTTCTAAACTTTGTATGAGTTTGGGAGGAATGTTGCCACAGAGCTTAGTGCTCACCCCCCTACAAACAATATATTTTTCAAATTACGTGTTAGATGAGGAGCTCGAAGTCGATGAGCAGGTACATTGGGAAGCTCCGCTAGACGGGCATGTGGATCCCGAGGTGGATGCTTAGGGTTATACTCTCCTAGGTGCTAGACTAGGAAATTTCTTTGGAGATCATGTAAAGACTAATCTTTTATTAAATTCCGCTTCGAGAAAATAGTTGATTCTTTTGGGATGTAATGGTCATGGTTGGTCTATTCTTTTGGGATGATATTGTAAATGTTATATTTGATGAATGGAATTTCTTTATTGATGAATTTATTGGGATGCTCTCATAATGTGAATGATTTTTAGATTGTAATGTCGTCCGAGGTGAGTTTTGNTTAGTATACTACTCTTTGGTTGGATACGTCACTGTCATGGTGTTGTCATATGCCCTTCCTAAATGTGGAATATTCTTGCGAGGATTTGTGTGGGTTGTACGTGGGTCAGGATATTTTCGATGGTATTCATGTGAGATCTTACTTCAGACCAGAGATACGAATACAGTGGTGGGTTATTATTCATTGTACCATAAATAATTTCTACAAAAATTTTGGGAAATATGGGATTCTGCAAGAACTTGGGAGAAACGGTTTATGGTAGAATAGATTATTAGTCGTATATTGGTTTCCTACAAGAGCTTGTGGAGGTATGGGACTCTACAAGAACTTGTGGGAAATGATTTATCGTTGGAAATGGTTTATTTTTTAGAAATTCCTTTTACTATTCATTTAAATTATTACGATTGCGTAAACTTGAGATCTATTGAAATGTCATGTTTTCTTTCAAAAATTAATATATGATATTTACAAAATGAGACCGACTTGTTTTACATGTTTTCTAAACTTTGTATGAGTTTGGGAGGAATGTTGCCACAGAGCTTAGTGCTCACCCCCCTACAAACAATATATTTTTCAAATTACGTGTTAGATGAGGAGCTCGAAGTCGATGAGCAGGTACATTGGGAAGCTCCGCTAGACGGGCATGTGGATCCCAAGGTGGATGCTTAGGGTTATACTCTCCTAGGTGCTAGACTAGGAAATTTCTTTGGAGATCATGTAAAGACTAATCTTTTATTAAATTCCGCTTCGAGAAAATAGTTGATTCTTTTGGGATGTAATGGTCATGGTTGGTCTATTCTTTTGGGATGATATTGTAAATGTTATATTTGATGAATGGAATTTCTTTATTGATGAATTTATTGGGATGCTCTCATAATGTGAATGATTTTTAGATTGTAATGTCGTCCGAGGTGAGTTTTGGGGCGTTACAAAAAAATGCACCTGCATCGGAACATTCTCATCTTTTTGCCTATTAACATGGTGAATTACACCACCATCGGTGACATTCAACAAGGGTTTTGTTCTAGAAGCTGGGCTCTGTTCTTCCTTCTGATGAAGGTAACTCCATCCAAGAAACACAGAAACCAGTATGATATACAGAATTGCTAGAGCAAATTCAATACATCTTGCCTGCAGTCAACAAAGGTGATATCAAATCAGCAAATGGTACATAAAAAACATCATGTAAAGACATGATGCCTCCAAGTTGTGAAGATGCAAAACAAAAATGCATGTTGACAGCCACAAATATCCACATCCCATACAAAAAAATAACTCCATCGACCAGCTACAATTAGTGCCACTCTATACTCCTCTCTCAAGTCTCACCTTAAGAGATCTGATCCTCACTATACAGGAACCCTTTTTGCGAGGCAAAGGAGGAGCTAAATTAGAACAGACTGAAGATGAAGGGCAATCACCACAAGAACAGCCCAGCGAGGTGTCACCACATGAATATATAGTGTCGTTCATAAGTTTCATTCTAGATGACTCATCAGCACTTGACATAAAATTAATTGCATATGGTGAACCTAGCACACCAAGTCCAAGTCGTCTACCAATAAAAGCATACCACTTTGCCAAAAATAATAAGTATATCTGTAAGCATTACAAGACATGTCAAAAGGTTACTAAAATCATTAGCAAATCAAAACAGTCAACAATACATGAACAAAGTTCATTTTTCTGCAGTGACAGATGTAATCATCTTTATGTAGACATCTCATGTGATCGACAGACATACTCCCAAGAAGAGGAAAAAAAATTAATGACATCTCAAATACGAAATTTATGGAGGCTGAATTTTTTTTTCAACTGTCATTAGTATATTGTCCCAATTACCTTGTATTTCCATGAACCCAATAAAAGTGTCTTACCACCACTCTATACTTCTACATGAGAAAGTGGGATCACAAAAATAAAAATAGAGAAGGAACTCTAGAGCAGCTGAAAACTAGGGGATTCCATCTATAGAATTTATTATGCCCCCAAAATACTTTTGTTTATGGCTAATACTTGTTGGAGAAACACTGTAAATGTCAGGGGTAAAATATCGGTATATACACCAGTTATTTGTGGTGTGTATTGTTATATGATGCTAAATGTTATAAATTTGCAACAATTTATGAATTCAAGTCCTGATCATTGTTCAGCATCCACTTCCAATTTCAATCACCTAAGTAAATTCACTCTTCATATCCTTCTGAATATACTGGTATTTCCATTGGTCGTATGAAGCTACTTACTCACTTAATGAACAAGGATGGTTGTGTACACTCCTCAAAGATTTTTCTATGTAGTGTCTATATTATATTTTCTATTCTAATAAGTGTCTCATTTTGGTGTTGCTCTTATGATCTTTGCCTCCATCAATTTGTGCTTTTACCCTATTCCCTACAGCAAGATCATACAAGGGCGCATGTGTATGTGTTTGAGAGAGAGAGAGAGAGAGAGAGAGAATTTACCTCTAAAACTTTTAGCACCAGCACCAATAAATTCTATGGCTCGAGTATTCATAGTACCAAACTTGAAATCCTTCCAGGATTCATATAACCCCTCACCAAAAGAGTCAGCTATATAAAAGTCAATTCCATCAACCGTGAAATTATTCTTAACTTGAAAGGTGAGTACGCAATAGAAGAAATCATACAGATAGCAACTACAAGACTGAAAAGAGCTTTCAGTGAGAGTTAGGAAACCAAGGGCTCTTAGAACATATATTTAAAATGGCATTAGGGATAATATATAGGCATTCCTGACCTTGGAAACAGAAGACACATTGATGAAAAGACTCTACTTGGGAGAACATGATAGCTCACAGAAGAGATTCAAAAAATTTCTCAAGCATGCTGGACAGCCAACTAGAAAAGGAATTGCCTGCAAAGAAGAATATATATTCAACATAAAAGATACTAGATTCTGCTGGAAAGTTAAAAGCATATAAAGAACTAGCCACCCAAAAAAAAAAACAAGATGCGAAATTCAGTTAAGCCTGAAACACTAAAAAAACAGCACATACAACAAACAAGCAATGAAAAAAAAAAGATCAATAATCACAAAACACATATTAGTATGGAGTTTAATGAAATATCTTACTTGCTGGACTTGCGTCCACAAAGTGTCAAACTGAGCCTCTGTACAACAAACATTGCAAGTAAAAGTTGGACACAAACTTTGGATCTTTGATGAAAGTAGACCATCTGGCTGTGAATCACTGAAAGAAATATGTACCAGAGAATCAAAATCCTCGGTACAGATTAAAGGTCCAACTGGTCTTAAACTAGCACAACCCAAAAGCAATATAGTAGCCAGTATAACAATCACAATATAATACCCCGACTGAAAAAAGAACAGAACACTGAGAAATTTATGTCTACATACGTACATACATACATACATATAGATATTAGATATTATATATTATGTACATATATAACATACACATAATAGTGTTAATCCACCAAAAAATGCATAGGAAAATAGAAAGAGAAAAGCCTAAAAGTTGAGTCCACAAATTGATTTCAAGATTTGAAAGCAAGACAGAATGTCCCGTCCTTCAATTAACAGCAGTATTAGAGGAATAAATAAGTATCTTTACTGACAAAGAACCAAAAGGGAAATTCAGAACTTTTCCTTCACTACGTGCTCCACAAATATCATACATTGCACAATAATCTATGGAATGTTTGTGTAACCAGCACAAAGAAATGAAGTCAAGCTCGGTGTACAAGTATATTAGAAGATAAGTTATGTCAAAAATTGCACAGATGTTGGAAAGGACTTAGACTCCCAGCCATTTTCTTTGACACGTTGTGACATGAGAAATGAGGAGTGAGATAGCTGTTTGCAAATCAATGGCATCTACATGCATGAAACAAATTTCACATCAGCTGTTAACGTACGTGGCAAGAATCGGTTCTCTGGAATGATGACACTCAAGATTTGGTTTCCTTCTCAGCACACAAATGTCAACCAAAGCATACACAATGTATTTGCAAACCAGGAAACAATTTAAAGCACTACCATTTGATACTCGCACAAGGGTGCGCCATCAACAAATTGGCATGCAAAAATACCACAATAACCAGAGAATGCTATCATTGTGTGCAAACAAGTAAACAATAAGGGAACAGGTTTCCTTATGCAGATAAAGCTAATGTAAGTAAGGCTGAGAACAACAATAATTCTACATAATGGAACAGTTTTCCTTATGAGGATAAAGCTAATGTAAGTAAGGCTGAGAAGTGAGAACAATAATTCCATGCAAAGGACAGCTCATGTGAATAAGAGAAATTGTTTTATACCAATGATTCTTTACACACATAAATTAAGAAAATAATCATAAAAACCTATGTATAAAAATTGAATTAGTGTGCGTTCAGCTCAGCACAAGAGTCGAACAAAATCTTGTAAGTATAACTTACATTGTTGTTGTGACGTTGGAAGTAAAAAGAATACATTTTTCAGACCTTTCTGCATTGGCTATCGATATCATACATAAAAGCTGCAAACATAACTTTGCATCAAGTGAAGCCCACCACCTTTGCATTCCATCACATATCTTTAGTCCAGAGAACATCTTTAGTTGAAAAGTGTAGGCAAAAGCCTCATGAGAGAATGACTTGTTTTAAGTGATGTAAATCTTCTTCCACCTTAAGGCTTGGACATGTAGTTTGTAATATTGTATTTTACTGATCACGTAGTTTGACAGGCTATGAGAAACTACCATTATAATGATGATCCCAATGCATTTGTATAACGCTAAAAAGACAAATATTACGTTCAAAGCTAGAGTATAGGAAAGAACACAACATCAGTATCTTTTCTAGAGAAGGAGAGAGAGTAATTATAAATAAAGAAAAATGTGCCATGAAAATTGACCATATTCTCATGAACAATAACTAGACACACAAAGCATATTAATTTACAGCAAACATAGTCATCAGCAAATATATAAAATTTACCAGAAAATGATCAGAAAATCATCACCGTTTCTCCACCAAACATAGTCATCTGCAAAACAAATGACCAACCCAATCATTTAACCAAGAAGGTCTAACACATTGATTGAGGTCTTTCTCAAAACCTTACCAGTCCAGGATCCCATAGAAGTGTTGCAATGCCAAATTCATTGTTGATGTCTAGCAACAGTGAAAGTAACGATTTAGATTTCAAGCTATTGATTATATGCAAAAGGATGAAAAACACAATAAATCAATCAAACCATGACCCAAACACCAAGAAATGCTCCACCCAAATCAAGCAGTCATTTGTACTATGAGCAGCGACAATTCGATAACAGACAACGGCAACGAGTCCTGTGTGTTGCGAAAACCCCAAAACAGAAATCGATCCCTATTGTGTGTGTCGTTGTGTTTGTGTGTGTGCTTGTGATAGGAGCAGAAAGAGGTGGAGAGATAAGGAGGGAAAGAGACGCCACTCAATGGTGAGAGCCTGATCAATGTAAGCCACCCAAATCCAACAAGGATAAGTTCATTCGTAAAGGGATAAGTATAACTCCATCTACAATAATCATTAACATACATTAGACTGACCAGAAAAAATGATAATAAGATAACACGGACTAGAAGGCACACCCCCAAAATCATCCTAATAATGATACTTTAAACATTGTCTTGTCCCTATTTTTGTTGGCAAGGTGTGTTACAAGACTGATAGTCAACTTCATGCGCGTTTCAATACTAGGTTCCTACAAAAGAAAGAAAACATGTGCATTGACATATTAGAAAACCACATTATATAATAGTTCTAAAACAACACTATATGAGGTACTATAATGTACTGTGTACTGTGTACTATATACTTTTATGGGGAATTTTTGACCCAAATGTGGTGCCCGCATCATCTCAATGATGTACATTCCACAATCGTAGTCATTACTTTGTATCGGCACCCATCTTGATATAATGATGGGTTTTGTCGATTTGGGTGACCTCTTCTGATAATGCAACAATTAGACGATATAGTACATTCACCTATGCACGAGTACGAAGTACGAAGTACGTAGATGATAAATATTGGGATTACACCTTTCACAAAAATTAAATGGAGTACATAAACTTTACTGTTTTCGTAGCCTGTGTAATTCGTTTATGTTTCGTGCGGGCTTGACGCAATGTGTCAAGAATAATGACCTCCTTATTTTATACATTTAATACCATTAAGTAACAATGAATGTCCCCATCATTCATTGGTATATATATCTATAGTACAAAACATGCAAAACAATGGTCATTGAGACATCATAAACATCCATTTATTAATAAGGAGGACAAATATAATATAAGTAGCAATGTCAAACCAATCACAGTTGTTAATGTCACGAATGAAATGGCCATAGTTGGATCTAAATTTATCATCCAAGAGGTCATTCTTTTGACAACTCTATACCAACAGCTTGTTGCTACAAAAAACAATCATAACATAGAAATCATAAGAAAATGTAGATGCTTTGTCTGTACAAGCAGTGCACAACACAGATGAGTTAAAATTCTTTATCAAGAACCATGTCGACAAGTAACATCGCTCCTTTTTTGTAATGTTGTCGAGCTTTTCATCATCCGACATAATCAAAGGCGGTGCACTTATTACCTATTAAGTGAACAAGAAGTTAAGTGTCATTTAATGAATGCTTTAAATCCCGCATAATAATTGAAGAAAATAAGGGCATGAGAGGAAATGCACTTACAGAATCGCGCACCCATTCTTTTTCACCCAAGGATTGCAAATTTGCATGCTTAAGAAAATAGTTGTTTTCATCGAACCACACCAACTCCTCCCTGTTTATTAAAATCACATCATAATTCACATGTGTCACGTACAAATTATGACATATATACTTGTTTTGACAAATTTTGTAATTCACTTATGTTGGAGGCAACTTTGTGTTCATTATATACACCCACAAATTTAGCTTGTGGAAATCTTGAAGTGTTGCAATGTGAGGGTACCCACCTTGAGGAGTTGGAGAATAAGAGTAAACATCATCTTCGTCTTGCCAATGTTATGCGTACAAAATTTCAATATTAAAATTAAAAGTGTATAAAACAATAGATAATTCCTGAAACAGTAGATGGAGGAAACTCCCGGTACACTCGCCTCTCCATTGTCAACTAAGTGGACTTTTCTTTCGACTTGTCGCAAAATTTTTCCAATCAGTCGGAAAGCTCTTGTATAAAATTTTTCATTGCATTAAGCTCCTTATACACTTTCTCCAATTCCTCCCGTGCAACTTGCTTAATGGAGGCCTGATCCACCTTTAATCTCGTAAGCCTTGCTTCAATTTTCTAAGCAAATGAAAAATGTTTGTTTAACTAAAAAAACACCATTGTAAATACAGTTGTAAGGAGTAGTTGTTGAATAATACACCTACTTGTTGTTGAAAGTGCGCTGGACCTCTGATGGCTTCATTGACTTCTGGTGGATCAGAGCGCAACTCAGCAAATGCGACTTTAATCTAATTCAAGCATGTCAAATATCATATGTGATAAGTAACATATAATTTCATTTCATGAATAAACTTAGAAAAAATTATATTGTTGTGCGGCAATAAAACTGATTTACCTTGTCATTTTTGAAACCTCCTAACTTCTTCAGTAAAAGTAGGCGATTTCTTATATCTTCATCTCCCCATGATCCAATGCGTGGGGTTGGTCGAGACACCAATGGGGCCACAGTCTCCCCTATTGGTGTCGCACACTCAAGGTAGAAAATCTATGACACACAACATACGATTAATACAAATAAAAGTGCATAAAAGACTTTGGTAACCAACATTAATCAAATATAAATATGTTACCATGAGAACAAAAATGCAACCATTAACATAAACTTGTTATTTCAACTTTGTACCCCCACAATGATGGAGTCAAACACAAATTTTGCCAATTCCCAACCCCTAAAGATGAGACGTCCAAAAGCATGTGTAGGAGGGAGACATTGACTATGCCTTTTATATTGGGGCACATAAATCTCCCCACAGCAAATAGAACAAACAAATGCCGAAATTCGTTAGAATCTTCTTTTAATGTATCTACCATACATCCTATGTCATGCAACAACAACTCATTATTACCATCAAAAATTGATTTTTTAAGATCCTCGATTAATTCAGGGGAGCCAGTCGTCTGTAATTCAGCCCCTCCATAATGTAACCCCAAGATCCATTCGACATCCACTGGAGTAAAAATGTAAGATTAGTAAAAATGTAAATGGATAGTTTTTTTCTCAAAATAAGAAGGCATATTGTACAACACAAAATCGAGCACTAATCATACAATACAAATATTTTCAATAGCGTACAAATATCAATATGCCTTCTTAATTTGTATTGATTATTTCTATGCCTTCAATACCATATATAAACCTAACTAGCGATAACACGTGCCTGAAGGCACTTTATAATTCAAAGAAATCAAATATTGATCATAAATACAAAAAAATTAAAGATTGAACATGGGGATGAACTAAGCTGAAAGCTTAAACTATATCCTTAACACACTCGTACTTTGCATGCATACTCAACAAAACATTACCTATATGAAAATTCTCATGGAAACAAATTTCAATAAAGAGATGGAGAAACCTAACTTTAATAATCAAAGCCCATAAATTTAAATTTAAAATGCATAAATTTCATATCCTTGAAACTACTTATTTAATTACAACTAACAATAGCACCCATAAATATTTATTCAAAAGTTAACTTACAGGAATTTGTAACCATGTGTCATTAAAAAAATGTTCATGTTATGCTAAATTAAAAATCATCTATATCTAATCAAAATAATTATTCTTTATTCTTTTAAAAAGTTTAGACAAAATTTCTCATAACAACAGGACCCAAAAAAATACATCAACTTGTACAAACAATCTATAAAACACTAATTACACAATCCACCCTTTATAAAATGATAATTATTTAATAAATAAATTATAAACCCTGCATGGCATTCCTCATGTTTGCATACAATTTTGTTGGGTTTGATTATTAAAGTTAGGTTCTCATATAATATATAATGATTTAAGCAAAACAAATGGTGAAATGTACAATGCCTTTCAAAATCTCATATTGCATATATTTGTACACTCTTAAGGTGTTCTACTACAAACAAACCTGCTTATAATTAAGAAACACATAAATTTAAGAAGTTATGACCCAAACCATTTATCAAATCACTATCACACCCCGATTCTATCATAACAAAACTATTCATCAACTACCATACCAACATAATAATATCAACAATAGAAAAACAACCATCTTCATTAAATATCAAATCAATCCAAGATGACAATAAAGATCTATCCAAGAGTTAAAATTTGATCAACACCAAGCCATGAAATATCTCGTATTTCAAAAGAAAAGAAAGTCATTGAATAATTGTTGTATGAGAAAACACTTTATCATGATATTATAACATGCAAGATGCCAAAAAAATCTGTGGCGGTGGCTATGTGTGTATTTGTTATGTAAGAGTATCACTTTTTTTGTTCACATTACAATTTTTTGTTAAGAGTACCACTTTTTGGTTAAAAAATGACTATTTTTCTCTCATAATAGGAATCTAAAAATTTCCTGTGTGTATACACAATAGTAACAACCAATGTACAGTACAATATAAAAATCGAACATCTCAAAGAATTAAGTCACTATATGAAATCATGAAACCATATTTTTTCTAAAAAGTGGACAAAATCCATCCCTAAAAATATTGTACAACACAAAATCGAAAATCAATAACGTAATATAAATATTTTCAATAGCATACAAATATTTTCAAGTAACAGTGTATTTATCCTTTTTTTTAAGTTACCCTAGCTTAAATTAATTTAGACCCACAATCATTATTAAAAAATCAATGAAAAAGAACAAACTTGTGCATAGAAGCACCACAATGAGGAATAAAGACATTACACTTAGTTTTGCCATCTCTTTTCCTATGAGAAACTAATGAGGATGTCTATGTGCGTGGGATGATCCATGAGGAATATGTAGTAGTTTTATAGAAGGGATCAAGATTTAATTTTGGTAGCTATATAATACATCTCATTATTGCCTTAGTATATGGGAACATAATGTCAACATGCCCTCTTAATTTTTATTGGTTGTTTCTAAGCCTTCAATACCATATATAAACCTAAGTTTACAGTCACTGTATCAACAAAATAATAAATATTTACAAATATTTAAAAATAAAAGCCTAAAAATCCATTAAATCAACTTAATATCAATCAAATTTAACCACCAATCCAGCACCAATGATAAAAATGTNAAAAAAATGGATAGTTTTCTCTCAAAATAGGAATGTAGAAATTTCCTGCTTGTATACACGATAGTAATAACCCGTGCGTTCAGTACAATATAACAATTGAACATCCCAGAGAATTAAGTCATAATATGAAATCGTGACAACAATTTTTTTAAAAAAAGTGGACAAAATCCATCCTTGAAAATATTATACAACACAAAATCGAGCACTAATCACGTAATACAAATATTTTCAATAGCGTACAAATGTCAATATGCCTTCTTAATTTGTATTGGTTCTTTCTATGCCTTCAATACCATATATAAACCTAACTAGCAAAAACCCTGAAGGCACTTTATATTTCAAAGAAATCAAACATTGATCATAAATACAAAAAAAATTAAAAACTGAACATGGGGATGAACTAAGCTATAAGATTAAACTATATCTTTAACACGCCCGCATTTCGCATGCATACTCAACGAAATATTACTTATATGAAAATTCTCGTGGAAACAAATTTCTATAAAGAGATGGAGAAACCTAGCTTTAATAATCAAAGCCCATAAATTTAAATTTAAAATGCATAAAATTCATATTCTTGAAACTACTTATTTAATTAGAACTAACAATAGCACCCATAAATATTTATTCAAAAGTTAACTTACAGGAATTTGTAAACTTGCGTCATGAAAAAAATGTCCATGTTATGCTAAATTAAAAATCATCAATATCTAATCAAATTAATTTTTCTTTATTCTTTTAAAAAGTTTGGACAAAATTTCTCATAAAAACAGGACCGAAAAAAATACATCAACTTGTACAAACAATCTATAAAACACTAATTACACAATCCACCCTTTATAAAAAGATAATTATTTAATAAATAAATTATGAACCCCGCATGGCATTCCTCAAGTTTGTATACAATTTTGTTGGGTTTGATTATTAAATCTAGGTTTTCGTATAATGTATGATGATTTAAGCAAAACAAACGGTGAAATGTACAATGCCTTTCAAAATCTCACATTACATATATTTGTACACTCCGAAGGTGTTTTACTACAAACAAACCTGCTTATGATAAAGAAACACATGAATTTAAGAAGACACGACCCAAACCATTTATTAGACTCACTATCAAACCCCGATTCTATCATAACAAAACCATTCATCAACTACCATACCAACATAATAATATAAACAATAGANTACATATATTTGTACACTCCGAAGGTGTTTTACTACAAACAAACCCGCTTATGATAAAGAAACACATGAATTTAAGAAGACACGACCCAAACCATTTATTAGACTCACTATCAAACCCTGATTCTATCATAACAAAACCATTCATCAACTACCATACCAACATAATAATATAAACAATAGAAGAACAACCATTTTCATTGAATATCAAATCAATCCAAGATGACAATAAAGATCAATCCAAGAGTTAAAATTCGATCNACAATAGAAGAACAACCATTTTCATTGAATATCAAATCAATCCAAGATGACAATAAAGATCAATCCAAGAGTTAAAACTCGATCAACACCAAGCCATGAAATACCTCATGTTTCAAAAGAAAATAAAGTCATTGAATAATTGTTGTATGAGAAAACACTTCATCATGATATTATAACATGCAAGATGCAAAAAAAATCTGTAGTGGTGGCTATGTGTGTATGTGTTGTGTGTAAGAGTACCACTTTTTTGGTTAACATTACCATTTTTTCAGTTAAGATTACCATTTTTTTAGTTTAAGAATACTACTTTTTTGGTTAACATCCCCACTTTTTTGGTTAAAAAAATGACTAGTTTGCTCTCAAAATAGGAACCTAGAAATTTCCTTCTTGAATACACAATAGTAATAACCAAGGCACGGTACAATATAAAAATCGAATATCCCAAAGAATTAAATCACTATATGAAATTGTGACAACAATTTTTTTTTCAAAAAGTGGACAAAATCCATCCCTAAAAATATTGTACAACACAAAATCGAGTACTAATCA
>CAUOFW020005169.1:1361457-1382660 GCA_963454935.2 Ilex paraguariensis | reverse complement strand
AAAAAATATCTACAAATATTAAAAAACAAAAGCCTAAAAACCCATTAAATCAACTTAATATCAATCAAATTTAACCACCAATCAAGCACCAACCATGAATTGGTTCGACTGAACATAATAACAATAGTACAATCAAGTTAAACTTTATACACAACACATAAACAACCATACAAATATTTATATATCTAAGCACACAAATCCAACCAATAATTTNACAATAGTACAATCAAGTTAAACTTTATACACAACACATAAACAACCAAACAAATATTTATATATCTAAGCACACAAATCCAACCAATAATTTGAAAGGCATGCAACTCAACAAAAATGTAATAATCATGAGTATATTAATGAACACACTAAATATTCAAAGTGCTCAAACCCATCTTCACCATTATTCAACTTGTGGTTATGTTATGTATCATCAAAAGTATTATTCAAAGCATGCTTTAAGATTACACGATAACTATCAATCAGTTATCAAAATCAAAAAAAAAAACTATCGAGCATAAATTCAGCCAACTAGATGGGCATATAGTGAATTCATATCATTGTGCTTTCCCAACTTTGGAGATTCAAAACACCTTTTATCTTATTATTATAGATTAACATCCAATTTGATACAATTAACAAACCCATTTCATACAACTAACAACCATAGCATTCAATTAAAACCATATTATCAAAACTCTATGAAAAATCCCAATTAAAAATCAAACTATAACATTCAAATCAATTTAACATCAAAAACACCTAAACAATAACATTCAATAAAAACTCTATTACGAAAACCCTATGGAAAAATAAAAATAAAAAATTAAACTATAACATTCAAACCAATTTAAAGTTCAAAACACTAGACCTATGCCATTCAAACCAATTTAACATCTAAAACACCCAAACTATAACATCTATTCAAACTATAACAAAACTTATTTGAAAAAAATATAACATTCAAACGTAATGACTGCTCAGCTTATGCTTAAAGTATAGAAAGATGGTCATGGTTTTAACTCTAGTTTTTTTTTCTGGTGGAGATTCAAAAACACCCTTTATCTTATTATAGATTAACATCCAATTTGATACAATTAACAAACCCATTTCATACAACTAACAACCATAGCATTCAATTAAAACCATATTATCAAAACTCTATGAAAAATCCCAATTAAAAATCAAACTATAACATTCAAATCAATTTAACATCAAAAACACCTAAACAATAACATTCAATAAAAACTCTATTACGAAAACCCTATGGAAAAATAAAAATAAAAAATTAAACTATAACATTCAAACCAATTTAAAGTTCAAAACACTAGACCTATGCCATTCAAACCAATTTAACATCTAAAACACCCAAACTATAACATCTATTCAAACTATAACAAAACTTATTTGAAAAAAATATAACATTCAAACGTAATGACTGCTCAGCTTATGCTTAAAGTATAGAAAGATGGTCATGGTTTTAACTCTAGTTTTTTTTTCTGGTGGAGATTCAAAAACACCCTTTATCTTATTATAGATTAACATCCAATTTGATACAATTAACAAACCCATTTCATACAACTAACAACCATAGCATTCAATTAAAACCATATTATCAAAACTCTATGAAAAATCCCAATTAAAAATCAAACTATAACATTCAAATCAATTTAACATCAAAAACACCTAAACAATAACATTCAATAAAAACTCTATTACGAAAACCCTATGGAAAAATAAAAATAAAAAATTAAACTATAACATTCAAACCAATTTAAAGTTCAAAACACTAGACCTATGCCATTCAAACCAATTTAACATCTAAAACACCCAAACTATAACATCTATTCAAACTATAACAAAACTTATTTGAAAAAAATATAACATTCAAACGTAATGACTGCTCAGCTTATGCTTAAAGTATAGAAAGATGGTCATGGTTTTAACTCTAGTTTTTTTTTCTGGTGGAGATTCAAAAACACCCTTTATCTTATTATAGATTAACATCCAATTTGATACAATTAACAAACCCATTTCATACAACTAACAACCATAGCATTCAATTAAAACCATATTATCAAAACTCTATGAAAAATCCCAATTAAAAATCAAACTATAACATTCAAATCAATTTAACATCAAAAACACCTAAACAATAACATTCAATAAAAACTCTATTACGAAAACCCTATGGAAAAATAAAAATAAAAAATTAAACTATAACATTCAAACCAATTTAAAGTTCAAAACACTAGACCTATGCCATTCAAACCAATTTAACATCTAAAACACCCAAACTATAACATCTATTCAAACTATAACAAAACTTATTTGAAAAAAATATAACATTCAAACGTAATGACTGCTCAGCTTATGCTTAAAGTATAGAAAGATGGTCATGGTTTTAACTCTAGTTTTTTTTTCTGGTGGAGATTCAAAAACACCCTTTATCTTATTATAGATTAACATCCAATTTGATACAATTAACAAACCCATTTCATACAACTAACAACCATAGCATTCAATTAAAACCATATTATCAAAACTCTATGAAAAATCCCAATTAAAAATCAAACTATAACATTCAAATCAATTTAACATCAAAAACACCTAAACAATAACATTCAATAAAAACTCTATTACGAAAACCCTATGGAAAAATAAAAATAAAAAATTAAACTATAACATTCAAACCAATTTAAAGTTCAAAACACTAGACCTATGCCATTCAAACCAATTTAACATCTAAAACACCCAAACTATAACATCTATTCAAACTATAACAAAACTTATTTGAAAAAAATATAACATTCAAACGTAATGACTGCTCAGCTTATGCTTAAAGTATAGAAAGATGGTCATGGTTTTAACTCTAGTTTTTTTTTCTGGTGGAGATTCAAAAACACCCTTTATCTTATTATAGATTAACATCCAATTTGATACAATTAACAAACCCATTTCATACAACTAACAACCATAGCATTCAATTAAAACCATATTATCAAAACTCTATGAAAAATCCCAATTAAAAATCAAACTATAACATTCAAATCAATTTAACATCAAAAACACCTAAACAATAACATTCAATAAAAACTCTATTACGAAAACCCTATGGAAAAATAAAAATAAAAAATTAAACTATAACATTCAAACCAATTTAAAGTTCAAAACACTAGACCTATGCCATTCAAACCAATTTAACATCTAAAACACCCAAACTATAACATCTATTCAAACTATAACAAAACTTATTTGAAAAAAATATAACATTCAAACGTAATGACTGCTCAGCTTATGCTTAAAGTATAGAAAGATGGTCATGGTTTTAACTCTAGTTTTTTTTTCTGGTGGAGATTCAAAAACACCCTTTATCTTATTATAGATTAACATCCAATTTGATACAATTAACAAACCCATTTCATACAACTAACAACCATAGCATTCAATTAAAACCATATTATCAAAACTCTATGAAAAATCCCAATTAAAAATCAAACTATAACATTCAAATCAATTTAACATCAAAAACACCTAAACAATAACATTCAATAAAAACTCTATTACGAAAACCCTATGGAAAAATAAAAATAAAAAATTAAACTATAACATTCAAACCAATTTAAAGTTCAAAACACTAGACCTATGCCATTCAAACCAATTTAACATCTAAAACACCCAAACTATAACATCTATTCAAACTATAACAAAACTTATTTGAAAAAAATATAACATTCAAACGTAATGACTGCTCAGCTTATGCTTAAAGTATAGAAAGATGGTCATGGTTTTAACTCTAGTTTTTTTTTCTGGTGGAGATTCAAAAACACCCTTTATCTTATTATAGATTAACATCCAATTTGATACAATTAACAAACCCATTTCATACAACTAACAACCATAGCATTCAATTAAAACCATATTATCAAAACTCTATGAAAAATCCCAATTAAAAATCAAACTATAACATTCAAATCAATTTAACATCAAAAACACCTAAACAATAACATTCAATAAAAACTCTATTACGAAAACCCTATGGAAAAATAAAAATAAAAAATTAAACTATAACATTCAAACCAATTTAAAGTTCAAAACACTAGACCTATGCCATTCAAACCAATTTAACATCTAAAACACCCAAACTATAACATCTATTCAAACTATAACAAAACTTATTTGAAAAAAATATAACATTCAAACGTAATGACTGCTCAGCTTATGCTTAAAGTATAGAAAGATGGTCATGGTTTTAACTCTAGTTTTTTTTTCTGGTGGAGATTCAAAAACACCCTTTATCTTATTATAGATTAACATCCAATTTGATACAATTAACAAACCCATTTCATACAACTAACAACCATAGCATTCAATTAAAACCATATTATCAAAACTCTATGAAAAATCCCAATTAAAAATCAAACTATAACATTCAAATCAATTTAACATCAAAAACACCTAAACAATAACATTCAATAAAAACTCTATTACGAAAACCCTATGGAAAAATAAAAATAAAAAATTAAACTATAACATTCAAACCAATTTAAAGTTCAAAACACTAGACCTATGCCATTCAAACCAATTTAACATCTAAAACACCCAAACTATAACATCTATTCAAACTATAACAAAACTTATTTGAAAAAAATATAACATTCAAACGTAATGACTGCTCAGCTTATGCTTAAAGTATAGAAAGATGGTCATGGTTTTAACTCTAGTTTTTTTTTCTGGTGGAGATTCAAAAACACCCTTTATCTTATTATAGATTAACATCCAATTTGATACAATTAACAAACCCATTTCATACAACTAACAACCATAGCATTCAATTAAAACCATATTATCAAAACTCTATGAAAAATCCCAATTAAAAATCAAACTATAACATTCAAATCAATTTAACATCAAAAACACCTAAACAATAACATTCAATAAAAACTCTATTACGAAAACCCTATGGAAAAATAAAAATAAAAAATTAAACTATAACANAAAAAATGGTAATCTTACCCACAAAATTTGCTAAACCTAACCCCAATTTGTGGTATCCTTTTCCAAAATAGTGGTAATATGTTTAAAAAAAATTGTAATATCCCCATAAATTACAAATAAATATTAACCAAAATGAGGTACACTTACCCTAAAAGTGGTAAATTTTTCCAAAAAAATAAAAATAAATTAATATTCGATCTCATGAATATAATAAAACACATTAGAAGTTAAATCTATCAACACTTATATTTTGTATGACTATGAAAAGTATACAAAATGAGATTTAATTTAATCAAATTAACATTCAATTATGAGATGTAAAAAAATTATGTTTTGTAATCAAATTAACATTCAATTATGTGTTCTAACCATTTTAAAGGTAACAATCTATACCAAATAAGTGGTAAACGTACCCCCAAGTTGTAAAATTAACCACAAATTAGTGACTTTGTTATAATAATAATTGTAATATTATCTAAAAGAGTGATAATCTTACCCCCAATATGTGCTAAACTTATTACTCCCACTCTTAAAGATCCATAATGGAGAGAATGTTGAATGATATTTGATTAATTTGTGTTCTTACCATTTTAAAGGTAACAATCTTTACCAAATAATTGGTAAATGTACCACTTGAATGATCTTCACTTTTTCAATTATGTGAAGTCAACAACTAGGAAGTTGAATATCATTCCCCACCCCCAAAGCTTACATCAAACAATTTTATCACATGTTTAATTATTTAATTGAATTTAATATCAAGTCGAGACTAATTTTATATTATATTATATCCAAAAAAAATTTAGTTATATTAAATAGAATAGTAAATTTTAATTTTAATTCATTTAACTTTTAAACTTTATTAAAGTCCATTTTTTTTAAAAAATCCATAATAAATTAAAATTTTTTGTATGTCATAATTTAAAAAATAACATGTTATGTGAACATAAGAAAACAATGATTATAATATACTGCACATCTTTTGAAAATCACCCAACATTTGCAAGCACATCTTTTGAAAATCACCCAACATTTGCAATCCGCCCAAGATGTTTTAATTTTGACATAATAGTTGGAAAAAAATCTGTTTTTAAGTAGGTAATATAATTTTTGTGTAATAAATGGCATTTAATTGTGAAGTAAATGTAAAACCACTGTTCCAACTATTATGATTTTCTTAACACAATAACAAATGGAAGTCAATCACCAATTATAGCCTGCATTTCTTCATCAATCTTAAAATCTCCATTATTTCATCACCCATCTAACTTCAATCCAACATATTTAACAATCTTGTCTTGATCATCCATGCAATTAAGTGGAATTCAAGGTATTGGAAGATTCAAATCAAACAAGGTAAGTATTTAATGATTTTTTCTCCGTAGATGTTTGTTATTACTTGTGTTATGTCCACAACTCTTATCTTCTTATTTTGATAGGTAGAAATATTAGTCATTTCTTAAAGATGAAATTGTTAATTATTTGTCCTTAGGTATAATCAACACAAATGGAAAAAGGAAAGGAGGTTGTTTTAAACTTAAACAGTGATGTAGCAGATGACATATTGCATGATTATGAAAATGATGAATATCTAGACTTCCATCAGAAAAGCAAGGATGAGTTAGCATCCAATGAATCCATTGCAAACAAGGATGAGTTAACATCAATTGAAGACGTTGCAATGTGGAAAGATTTAACATCTACAGAATTCCTTGCAATGACATTTATATCACATGAAGATGCTGGACAATTTTATAACACATATGATAGATGTGTGGGTTTTGGTGTTCGTAAGGATGACCTAAAGCATGACAAGAACAACATGCCAATTTCAAGACGGTGGATTTGTTCGAGAGAAGGCTATCGATCGACAAAGAATGCAGAACGTGTAGAGCGATCAAGGGAACCACGAGGGTTAACACGACTTGGATGCAAGGCAACATTTTGAGTGAAGTTTGATAGGAAGACACAAAAATGGGTTGTAAAAGAGTTTGTAATGGACCACAACCATGAATTGGTTCCACAACATGGTGTTCCATTTCTCCGATCACATAGGCGTGTCAAGAGCCCTGACAGAGCACAAGCTATATCATTGCGCAATGTTGGTATGTGTACAAGTTATATTAGGGATTTCATGTTGCAACAATCTGGAGGATATCAAAATGTTGGGTTTACTACAAAGGATCTCTACAATGACATGACATCTTACCGTAGAAAAGAGTTGAGAGATGGTGATGCGGAGGGCGCATTAGCCTACTTGAGCGCGAAGGAAGAGCTAGACCCGCAATTCTATTTCAAGTATTCTGTCGCCGAAGACAATTCGTTGAATTGCTTGTTTTGGGCTGATTCGACATCTCGACTAGATTACAAGTGCTTTGGTGAGGTGATGACGTTTGATACTACATATCGAACAAATGCATATAAGAAGCCTTTTGTGATATTTGCAGGTGTTAACCACCACAACGCTACAACTATATTTGGGTGCGCATTAATTTCAGATGAGACGATTGATACATATGTGTGGGTATTGAATACCTTTTTTCATGCAATGGAAAACAAGATGCCTGTATCTGTTATTACCGATGGAGATAAAGCAATGGCTGATGCAATTGAAAGAGTATTTCCTCAAGCGACGCATCGCTTATGTAGATGACATTTGTCAAGAAATGCCTTCACAAATATAAATACTGAATATTTTGTCAATGCATTCAAGAGGTGCATGTGTGGTCGATGTACTCGGAAGAATTTGAAAATGAGTGGAAATCAATGGTCGAATCATTTGGACTGGAGGATAACAATTGGATAGCGGAAGTTTATGCAAAGCGATTCAAATGGGCTGAGGCGTACTTGCGAGGAAAATTTTTTGTCGGCTTAAAAAGCACGCAACGATCTGAGAGTATGAATGCCTACCTTAAACGCTTTCTAAAAACAAGCAAACGATTATTCGAGTTTGTTAGGCACTATGACAGGGGCTTGTCAAGGATCAGGGAGTGTGAGGCCAATGATGACTTTGAGTCGGAACATTCTAGGCCAGTGATGCAGACAGCACTTAGATGCTTAGAGCAACATGCTGCTACTCTATTTACCAGAAAGATTTTCTTCAAGGTCCGTGATAAGATACAAGAAGAAGCTGTATTTTTTGTCGTGGATAAGATCGCGATTGATAGTCATCGGAGTTACTATTTGTCTCAATTCACAAAACCACAATCAAGATGGATTGTGGAATATTATCCTCAAATTCATGCGTTTAAAGGCAATTGCATGAAATTTGAGTCTTTTAGGATTCCATGCTCTCACATGATCGCGGTCATGAAGTATGAGCACATACAAGAGTTTCCTAATTCCATGGTGATGGATAGGTGGACCATTAAAGCAAAAGCTGGGTATACATGTGCACACGAATGTGGTAATGTGCAGCCGAATGTGTCAATTCCTACACGTTATGCTGGACTTATGTCAACGTGCAGCCAAATGTGTTATTATACTTCACAGTCGCTCTCAGACTCAAATGACTTGAGGAGTACGGTGCAACAAAGAACTTCTCTTCTTAAAGCCCGTCATGAGTCACTTGGCAAACACGATGCAAATGTGACGACTACACAATTCGGTGTGAATGATCCAAAGACTGTAAAAACCAAGGGTACTCATAGTCATGCACAAAAGAATATTCCAATCATCCCACGAAGATGTAGTAAATGCAGGGGCACTGGCCATACTGTTAGAAAATGTTCACTCTTGATGTCTCAATCCAATGATCCATTCGAGGACATGCCTTTTTCACAACCAGTTGGATCACAACAACCACGGAACATTCCCTTTTTACAACTTAGTGGATCAGACCAGCCGTCCCACATGCCTTTTTCACAGCATGGTGGATCGCAGCAATCTATGCCATCATCAAAAAAGGATGACCGTTGCATTCCCTTTGTCAATGAGGGTATCCTCAACTATCAGGTTCATATAATACTCTTTGGATGTTTATATTTTTTTTCATATGTATTCATTCCTTGTTATTTTAGGATGAAATGTCAAGCTTTGATTCTACCCTTCAATCACAATACATCAATACTAGTTTCAGTAATATGGAGGTAATTACAAATATTATAAATTTTATCCCACAAATTTTGTTTTTTCACTAGTGTCATCTAACCATAAATTTATGCTATCATAGTGGGCACCAAGATCATGGAGGAAGATGGGTTGATGAAATTTTACTTTTTTTGCCTTTTGAATAAAAAGGTTTAATTTACATTCTCCATTCCAAGTTTTTTTTTCACTTAGATATACCCTTATTTTTTTTTTAGAGAACTTGAGAGACAATATTTTTGATTAAAAATTAAATTAAACCTAGCTTGAGGGAAGTATTTATCTTACCCTCAATGCAATCACGTGAACAGTAGCTAAGAGAGCCAAGATGAGCAATGTGTAGCAGCTATTTTGAGCATTCCAGCATTTCAAAAATAACAGCTGTTGGTAATTGACAGATGCCCAATATTGATTTTTCTGTGCAAAGTCTGCTCCTTGTCATTGCAGCTTGAATTCTAGCATGTCTTCTCCATCTTCCCCTATCAAGTTGTTTGACTTTGGGGCAGCAGGGGTGGGAGTAGAGGAGGTGTTGCCTACTGGAGAAGGGACACTTCCTTGCTCTGATTGTTCTAAGCTTTGTACTTTTGACTCCCCTGACATTGGATCAACTTTAATTACAAAATTTCTATCTGGCCTTTTCTTCCTGGATGATATTTTGTCAGATCATGCTTAACTGTGCTGACACACCAATAACATTCTCATTCCTACTTACCATTCAACTTATGTATTAAATGAAACTTATACATTATGCATGCTGACATTCTTTTTCATTGTCGTTGTGATAGTAGTATCTTCCTCATTAAACACAACCAATCAATATGTCTGTGAGGGTTAAGTTAATGTGCTGGTAACAATTTGGTGTTCCATGATATGTTTTCCATACAATGAAAAGTTTTATTCATGATAGTCTATGCAACAAATACATTTTCGGATTACTTAAAGTGAAAGGCCTTTGTTGTAAAAATACTTTTATTGTCCAACATTTATTGGTTTAGTAATTTTTTGACGTTGTTAGATTTAAGTTGATGTTGAATCTATAGAGAACTTTAATCTTAGACCGCAACAATTTAATTTGTCGTTGATCTTGCATTAAAAGTTGTCTCGTATGTAGATTGAGAGTGAAAGGGGAAGTATGAGTATGAGAAGCACAGTCACAGACTCCTTGGTTGGCGAAAGAGTCTGCAAATGCATTTCTTTCCTTATAGGAATGCTCCATTTCCACAAGAACCAAGCTCATTTTATATATAAAGAATAAACAATCTTTTGATGCAATATTATCACGTTTTTTGGGTTAGATTACCATTTTTTTTGATAAGATTACCACTTTTTTGAGTGAAAGATGACCGTGTTGAGGTAAACGTATCATTTTTTTTTTGATTAAGAGTACCACTCTTTTCGTTAATATTACCATTATTTTCGTAGACATTACAACTATTTTGGTTTCGGTACCACTATTTTGGATAACATTACCACTTTTTAGGTTAAAATTACCACTATTTTGATTAAGAGTACCACTCTTTTAGGTAAGATTACATGTTGAGGTAAAACCATTTTATTGGTTATTTTTTGGTTAACATTACAATTGATTAGGTTAACATTACTTTTGGTTAAGATTACACTTTTTTGGTTAACATTACAATTCTTTTGATTAAGATTACCATTTTTTTCTTTAAGATTACCACTGTTGAGTTAAGAGTACCATTTTTTTTCTTCATAAAAACCCATTATTTGAGGCAAGATTACCACTATTTTAGTTAAGAGTACCATTTTTTTCATAAAAGTACCATTTTTTAGGCAAGATTACCACTATTTTGGTTAAGAGTACCTCTATTTTGGATAATATTATCACTTTTTTTGGTTAAGATTACCACTATTTTGGTTAAGAGTACCACTCTTTTGGTTAACATTACCACTCTTTTCGTAGACATTACCACTATTTTGGTTTCTATACCACTGTTTTGGATAACATTACCAATTTTTTGGTTAAGATTACCACTATTTTGGTTAAAAGTACCACTCTTTTAGATAAGATTACATGTTCATGTAAGACCATTTTATTGGTTATTTTTTGGTTAACATTACCATTGATTAGGTTAACATTACTCATATAGGAGATTACACTTTTTTTGTTAACATTACAATTCTTTTGATTAAGATTACCATTTTTTTTCTTTAAATTACCACTGTTGAGGTAAGAATACCATTTTTTTGGTTAAGAGTTTCTTCATAAAAAGCCCATTATTTGAGGCAAGATTACCACTATTTTGGTTAAGAGTACCTCTGTTTTGGATAATATTATCACTTTTTTGGTTTAGATTACCACTATTTTGGTTAAGAGTTTTGGTTAACACTATCATTATTTTCGTAGACATTACCACTATTTTGGTTAAGAGTACCACTGTTTTAGATAACATTACAATTTTTTTGGTTAAGATTACCACTGTTTTGGTTAAGAGTACAACTCTTTTAGGTAAGATTACTTGTTGAGGTAGGACCATTTTATTGGTTATTTTTTGGTTAACATTACATTGTTAACATTACTTTTGGTTAAGATTACATTTTTTTGGTTAACGTTACCAAACTTGTGATTAACATTACCACTTTTTTTTGTGAAGTACCACTTTTTTTTTTGTTAATATTACCATTATTTAGTTACTATTACCATTATTTTGATAATGGTTCAAGTGTAGGTTTGCCATCAATCAAGTGGATCCGATCAAGTTAGCAATCAACAGTGGGATCAAGTGAGGTTAGCGATCCTTGATCGATCAAGAGTGGGATCAAGTGAGGTTTGCGATCAAGATTGGGATCAAGTGACCAAGAGTAGCTATCAATAGCTTCACACCGATAGGTGCAACAGATCAATAGTGGGAACAAAGGATTTTTTTTTTTTAAATCTCAAATTTTATTGCATAAATCTCAAAATTACAAGAATAAAAAAAAAATAGAAACTGTTTAACCGAAAAAACATAATCTGTTTTAACATAAAAACCGAAAAACCGAAAAACCAGAAAACTGTATTTCTGATTTATAACAGAAAACAGAACAACAAAGCAAAACAAATTTTCTATACAAATGCAATATTCCTGAAACTACTGGGTAACATCCTACCAACTCAATCCCAGCAAACCAGACCAGTTTAACTACTCAATCAACTGCACCAGTACACAGAACAGACTGCAGCAAAGCACTAGCTCCATTCTGCCATCTTCATTTCAGCATACCAATCTATTCCAATTTTCAACTGCTCAGCAATCTTAGTACTAAATTACCACAACCATGCTTATCCCAATCATTATTATTCTCATTTTACGTATAAAGAACAAAAATATTTTAGATTTTTGACAAAAACACTACTGCTAGTTCAACTATAATTGCATACAATTGTCACTACAGCTACGTCAACTATTGTATCAAAAACCAACAACTAAAATTACATACAATTGTCTTTGCTTTTCATAAAAAAAGACTCAATTCTATCCAACCTACTACCCATCCTCTTCAGAGACTCCTTTATTTCATTTTGAGAATATTCAAATTCCTCCATCTTTCTACCCAATCGTACCAGCAACATTCCATATACCTACAATGCATCAAGAGGAAGACCATATGTGGAAGAATTTGGGACACCAGCTGTGGAAGAATTTGGTACACCAGCGGTTGAAGAATTTGGGACATCCTAGATTTGGGCTTCATCATCCTCAGCTTCAACTTCATTCTCGACTTGTGGCTGTGGTTGCTATGTTGTATTCTTCTTCCCTTGCGCCAAACTCTTCTTTATTGTCCCACCATAAATTGGATTCATGGGAGTGGAATAAGTGTCACTTGAGTGAATCACAACTCCATAATCCTCCATAGTCTTTGAAATCAAAATTGGGAATGGGAGACATCGTCGCCTATCCTTTATACCTTATACCGAAATAATTTCATCAACTATTAAACAAGGTAAATCTATACATATACCCTTTCCAATGGCATACAAGAGATGAGCTCGATGAAGTCCAAACTTAGCAGTATGTCCTTTTGGTATAATATTGTACCCCACTATAAGATTTAACATCCTATATTTGGGAGTAAGGTCTTGCTGAAAAAATTCTGGATCGTCAACACTCTCACTAAATTTATTAGGTATACCCTCAATTTCTGCATGAACATCTTTCAGCTTAAGTATGTCCTTAAAATTCTTGAATGGATAGGTAAGGGTATTATTAGAAATGAAGGGTCGGCGAACTCCCAATATTTTTGAAACTAACTCTAGAGTTACTTCAAAACTTACGTTCCTCACAAGGGACTTAAACTTGTAATCATCTCTATCAATATCATGCATATTAGAATATAATATCTTCACCAATGTATTATATGTTTTATCCGTCTTCTTGATATCTACCGCAGAATTCCATTGATGAAGAGAAAAAATAACATCACATCCTGCCTCTTTTAATTGATCTAGTAAAACACCCCTCTCCAATAACAAAGGCCTATAATTAATGTAGTTCTCATACCACTGTTTGCAATCTTTGTTGAATAAAGATATTTCCTCATCACATATGGGGTTGGATGAACTTGGTGGATGATTTACAGTGGTATCAACTGGATTGAAGGAGGTGGGATTGGTGGAGGTGTAATCAACAGTTGGATCCATGGAGGAAGGATGATTACATTTCTTCTTCTTCGAGGAGGAGGAGGGAGGATCATTACAACTTTTCTTCCTCTTCTTTTTTCACTGGTATCCACAACTTTTGGCCTATATTTCTTTCTACCGGTCATTCTACTGTAACAAAAAAAAAAATTCTACTCAAAAAAGCACTAACATGGAAAATTATCTATTATTTTGAGCAATAACAATTGAAGATGTGAGGAAGATAGGATTGCTTGAACCATCACTCACAAAACCACAATTCGTTCAACCCCAAAACACATCCCTTATGCAACTATTTGTACAAATTTTTTTATGAAATTCAGAGAGACAGACACAACTATGTATAAAAAATTATGACGAAATAAACTTGTTTTTTTGCTAATTAAACAAAAGAAAAGAAAAGAAAAGAAAACTACCATAGAGGAGCCGAATTCTCATGACAATATACACCCCACACGCAAGTTAAACAACCACGACACCCCAAGTCGTAGGCACCTTTCTCTCCCTTCTCTGATGGAAAAACACGATGCAAGCTGTTTCGAGACGATTAGGGCGCCAAACTTTGAAGCACTCACCTGATTTAGGATTTTAGGCATGCAATTAGGTTGAGTTTTCACGAATTTGAGCTTAGATTTGGGGTTAGATCACTGATTTAGGGTTAGATAGTTGGTTTAGGGTTAGATGGTTGATTTAGGGTTTGAGGAGTTGGGTTTTCGGTTTGCTGTGCTTGGGGGGAATAGAAGAAAAAGTTTGATCGCTAGTGATCGATTAAACTTGGATCCAGATCACGCGATTGGATCCGGGGATTGGATCCGGCAATTGCGAATAGAAGAAAACGTGATCGCTATAGTGAGCAATCACACTTGAATCCAGCGATCATGAATAGAAGAAAATGTGATCGCTATAGTGAGCGATCACACTTGGATCCAGCGATCACAATCGTTCCTTTGAGCATCCAGATTTTATCTTCAGTAAATATCACTTATACGTCAAAATTTTCACCTTTTTTTTCAATTTTTGCCTCATATTTTTCATATATTACACCCTCAACTATTAATTAATTTCATATTCCCCCAATTTATTTTACCTATTTTAATTTAACATATTTGATAACTTTGTTATAATTTTTTTAGCGTTAAAACAAATGTTGTAATAATTTTACCTTTCCCCCAAATTATTTTACCCATTTTAATTTAACATATTTGATAACTTTTTTATAATTTATTTAGCGTTAAATACAAAAGTTGTAATAATTTTACCTTAACCCAAAATATAACCCCAAATTTTTTTTTTGATAATGTAACATTTTAATAATAGCAATGTGCTAAACTTTAATTGTAATTTAGCCTTGTAAACTTAATAACCTAATCCTACCAATGGACTTTGGTCCAATGGTACTCCTATAAGAAGGTTTTGTCTTCTTGAGGTCAAGGGTTAAAACCCTCTTTTCTCTCCCCTCCCAAAAAAAAAATAGTACTCTTTTAAAAAAGAAAAAGAAAAAAAAATAAAAATTAATAACCTAATCCTAACCTCTAATATTTCTAAAATTTAATGTCACTGTAAAATTTTTCTTATATTTTTTTTTCACGTTTAAATATGATAAATAATTATAATTTTTTAAAACTAATTTTAGCTATTGAAATTTATTATTATTTTTTTATTTAGGTTTAAATCAGATAAATAATTATCATTTTTTAAAACTAATTTTAATTTCTATTATATCTTCTTCTTTTTTAAGTGTGTAGCGCTTGTATTTATTTTTAAAATATATACCGGTTAAACCGGTTATAAGTTTTGATAAGTTTATATGGGTACAAGTGTCAACGTTATATTCTTTTTTTATTTTCGGTATCGTACCGAATTTCACTTTTTGGTATAGAAGCCAACTCCCTCAAATTCACCTCCAACTCCCTCAAATTCACCTCTGGGAATTATATTCTTAAAAATGTAGATAAGAAAAGATGTAGTAACCTCTCTCTAGCCCCAGCTATAGGCGAAGGAAGTCTTGTACACTGAGGGTGTTGGATTTAGGCATTAGAGGTGAAATTGGACTAATTAATTTGATGAGCAAATAGGTGATAAACACAACCATGCATATAGGTCTATAGCTTAGTGAGAGGGACTTGAATTTTATCTCGATGCTCGGTGGTCATTTGATTTCGCGGCCGGTGGATTCGAGTTTATCTCACAAGAATGCTTTGCAAAGGTGTATTGAGCATGCAAAGCTTTGGCTTTTGAAGTCTGATAAGCCCATTGAAGAAAATTCAGCCATTACCTGTATGAATTAGTTTTTCCAATTTGTCAATTTACAAATTTGGGGATTTCTTTATGTTCTTTAATTGATGATTTATTTTGTAGATTTTGGGTTGAGAGATCTTGAAAGATTTTCAAACTAGCTGCAAAAAAAAAAAGAACTCGAAGAGCTTGTCTAGTTAATTTTAGTGCAAAAGCCAAGAGTTAATGCAAAGGTCAGTGTATCAATTACTATTACTTTTACTATTATATCAAATATTTGTTTTGAAGTATTTTGTATGGTTCTTTGCATGTTCAACTATTTTCTGGTATTATGTTTCTAAATCATTGTTTGATTACTGTTTAAATGAAAAAAAAAATATTTTTAATGAGTTGGAGTATTGTTGAACCAATACTGTGCAAACCAGGTTTTTATTGAATTGATAGTTTATCAATTCCTATGTTTTAGTTTATTAATACCTATATTTACGTTAAAATTTTCTATGTTGATGTTTCTTTATTTTATTACAACGGGATAAAATATAAATTGCCATATGATTTGTAATTGTCACATTCTTCTAAACTTGCTCTATATATTCTTAAATTGACAACATAGTTTGATAGCAATCCTAGGTCCACATGAAAACCAATTGAATACCAAGAAATACATGGAAAAACTAAAATTGTATAATAATGTCGAATATTTCAGTCATTAGTACTTGTTGTAGAAAAGATTATACTTTTAATGCTGGAAGAAATAGTCTAAACACCATATATTGTAAAAAACATTTGAAAAAATTAAAAGATTAAGTGCCTTTTTTCTTGGTGTTTTAATTATTCACTTACCTTTACAAAAAATAATTCAATTTTATTACAAAAAATAATTTAATTTTATTACTCATCAACTTTGTATTTCAAATAAATTTAATAACAAATTAATGAACTAAATTTTTTTAGTTTCAATAAATGTCATAATAGAACATGAATTTTGGTTGTAAAAATTAAAATATTTGATATTCTATCTTTGATTAGAGTATTTTTTTTTATCTAAATATAACATTTTAAACTTGAGGTGTTTAAATATTACACATTTACAAACTTCAGGAGGTTTGAGTATAATTTATTAACCGATATAGTAACAAATATTGACAACAAGGGTCTCTAAGTATTAAAAACATACAAATCTCAGAGATCTGTGTATAATATTTCAAATATCAAAAAGTCTGAATAATTAAATGACAAATCTCAAGAAATTGAGTGTAATTCTCCCTAGCTAAATTTAAAAGAGTATATTTTATAGGCAAGGGAGACACGTAATGATGGAAGGTGATTTCCATTTTTTTTTAACTTAATATTATACGTTAATCTCTTATTTAAATATAGAATTGGAATTAAGTCAATGATCGAACTCACGCATACTCTAACCTGATCCAAACACAATATAATTGTGATAGGATATACTATACAGTAGTAAGTTAATTATTATCAACGATATATAGATTAAATAGAAATTAATTGTTTAATCCAATCCAATTTTATAACCGAACAAAACATGCCTATATTCTATGAACTAGTATGCAACATCAAGGGCAAAAACAAGACAGTAAACACATCAAACAAGGATTTGAATGTTTCGATAATACAGAAATAGCAAAGATACAGCTGCACCATTCAGTCTAGTGTAATTGGTGATGCATGGCTCAATTTGTGAATAAGCAGCTGGGCATTATTGTACGGTTCTTAAGAGATACAATTTTACCCTAATTAATTGACTTTGTCCAGAAAAAAAAATACTTTTTTTTAAAATAAACATGATTTTTTATGATTGGTATGTGCCATGTCTGCTCGAGAACTAAATAAATATGCTAAGAAAAAAATATACAAACTAGGTTTATGAACTTATTAACTTCACGAGGTTGGTAATTTTAACTCACTCTCTATTCTATTTTTAATAAATATAAAGAACTATTTATTATTATAAGATTATTTTGTTCTTAGAATAGAGAGGTTATTAGAGTTATATAAAAAAAAATTATTTTCTATTTTAAATTTTTATTAAATATACTTTAATTCTTTTAAATAGTGTACTATTAAAAATCCCATAAAAAGAGAAACATGGTACAAAGAGTCTGATTTTCCAGCGAATCTCTGAACATAGAAGATAGCCCAATCCCACGACACAAGGTCCAACGCCCCATCGTTACTCTCTCTCTCTCTCTCTCTCTCTCTCTCTCTCTCTCTCTCTCTCTAAGTATGCAATTTTGATTTAAATTTAGTTTGAATTTAAATTGGATTTATTGATATAAATTAATATTTTTATCAGTAATTTAAATTCGGACTCGAATTTATTATATTCTGTTTAATTGATTCGAATTTAAATATATTAATAGCTGATCAAATTATAATTTAATCTAAATTATACATTTATGTTTTTATAAATATAGGATAAGATCAAGTGAATAGATTTAATTTATTTAATCAGATGGAATCTCTAATTCTTATCAAAATTGACTATAAATTTTTAAAAAAATTATCAAATAATCAGGCCAAATGCGGATTGAAACTTTCTGGTCACATTCTTATTGAAAGCGATTAGAATTGATCCAAGCCCAATTGGGCAAGATACATAGACTTTATCCTTTTCGTCTTCTTCAAACATAACAAATCAGTATTTGTCGATACGATATTATTAGCCCCTCCAATGAAACTAACCATGTGGCATCATGGGTTATTGTTGATTAATGTTGTTAGAGACTAAATTCTGATATGAAAGTGGTCTAATTTATGCCTTCGGCATAACGAGTATGCTCCAATTTCATTGTGAAAACCTTAGATTTTGTAAGATTTAATTCTAAAATTTTGATACCTAAGTACCATTTAATAACGGTTTTTAAGAATTTTATTTTTACTTTTAAAATTTTTTTAATCTATATTTTATTTTTTATTTACATTTGGACCCAAAAACTAATGTGGGAGTGTCTATATATATATATATATATGTGGAGAACACGATTGAGACTTTCCCAATCGAATTAGTCAGATTGTCAAATCTTACAGTCAATAATAATCTGACATTACCTGTACAATACTGCATTTTTTTGGGCAAGTGGTTCTGCACTGCCATCCCAACTTGCTTTTTAATCAAATTGTTTCTTTTCAACGACAATCACGCCCTTTGTTTACAGATTAAGTGGGCCCAGTTATAGTACTGAAATTTTGATATCTTTTTTATCTATTAAAAAATATAATAAGTATTTTTTTAATTTTGTATTATGTTATCAATAATTATAAATTAATTAAATCAAAATATATGACTACAAATTAATTTTCGTAGAATACCAAATTTCTTTTCATAAGACCATACATTAAAATGTTAATTATTTATTGATATTTTATTTTATTGAGATGTTGTGCAATGGAATGTATCATTAAATTTAAAATCAGAATTGAGTTCATAGCACTCGAACACTACTAAAAGTATAAAATTGTATTTTCAAGCACTAATAAAAGTTAAAATCTTATTATCAAGAAAAAAAATAAAAAGAAGAGAGATTAATTTTTCAGGTTGGTAAGTCATTGCAAAGTTAGAATAAAATCTTGATCTCGATTGGGCAAATTAGACACGTCATCTTATATTGGTTAATGGAATGTGACGGGACANGTGCATGTTTATTTGACATGCACTTTACGTTTGTCTTGAGTGGGTGGGAAGGTACAACACATGACTCAAGAGTTTTTATAGAGTGTGTTACTAATCCAGCAAACAAGTTTCTAATGCCTCTAGGAGGTAAATTTATCCACGTATTTCAGATAAGTAATTTGTACAAATCTAATACTTTATCTTACTATGATATATATTTTTTCAGATAAATACTATGTTGTAGATTCGGGTTATACAAACATGCCAAGTTTTTTGTCCCCTTACCGCGATGAGAGATATCACTTATGTGATTATAGAGGTAGGGGTTGACAACCAACTGACAAAGAGGAGTTGTTCAATTACCGTCACTCATCACTTCGAAATGTAATTGAACGTTGCTTTGCAGTTTTGAAGGCTCGTTTTCCCATTCTCAAATTAATGTCACCTTATCCCATAACCACACAAAAATATCTGTCCACGGCTTGTTGTATAATCCATAACTTCATTAGAAGACACTCTCCACAAGATCNTATGTCCACAGCTTGTTGTATAATCCATAACTTCATTAGAAGACACTCTCCACAAGATCAGTTGTTTATTTGACTATAAACAAAGAGAGGATGTTGATAATGGTAGAGGTGGTGCTGGATCTAGNAGATCAGTTGTTTATTGACTATGAACAAAGGGAGGATGTTGATAATGGTAGAGGTGGTGTTGGATCTAATTTACAAGTACCAATTGAAATAGATATAACGCCAAGTCAGTTGCGTGAAATGGCTCATGTTAGAGATGGCATTGCGGGTCAATTGTGGGCATCAACTCATCATTAAAATGTCTTACTTAGAATGATATTATACTTTTTTCTTAACTTCCAATATTATATTGAACAAATTGTTATGTCTAATGTCTTATTTAGAATGATATTATACTTTTTTCTTAACTTCCAATATTATATTGAACAAATTGTTATGTCTAATTTGTCGTAATTAATGTTGTTGAAACAAGAATCATATAATAGCACCAATTGGACCTCCATGTTCATGTGGATATGGTAATATGAATGTTTTTGTCACACAAACAAAAAGAAACAACGATCGCCTTTTTTATCATTGTCCAAGATGGTGTGATCATGCTGATTGTTTCATTTGGGTTGATGAGTACGATACACATAGAAATGAATCAGAACTTGTGATCCCACATGTCAATTTAGGAAGGAGAGAGAAGAAATGGGTCACACTTTTTATGCTTACTGGTTGTGGATGCAATTTCATCGTGTGTTGTGCATTACTATTCTTAATATTTGTATTACTTATTGGAATTCTAGTGAAGCAATTATGGTGTATTTGTGTAATTGGTAGAATATTAACAATATATTTATGTAGTGATACATTGGATGTTTAACAACTCTTATTTTGAGTTGATGTATTATGCACTATTTTATGAGTTACTATATATATATATATATATATTGGCATATAATCATTCTATGGTCTGGTAAGGAGGAATAGACATTGGGTTTCATGGGAGAATTTGGGGTTTACTGGGACAAATTTTGCACCATTTGAAGACATTGGATTTCAGTTTGCTGCAAGTATATAGGGTTTGATGTTAGAC
>CAUOFW020005169.1:1334526-1352842 GCA_963454935.2 Ilex paraguariensis | reverse complement strand
TTAAATATTTTATTTAAATTTTGAATTATCTTTAATGTACCTTGATTCATGCGTATTTTTTTTTAAAAGTGAATTTGTTTTCAAATTATATTTAATGCACTTTAATTCAAGCGTTTGTTTTTTTTTGGAAAATAGTTTTATTTTTAAATTAATTTAATATCCGAATAATGTAATAGTATAACAAAAACAGCGTTAAGTAGTTTTGTATATATGGTAACAAATGCAAAACGAAGATTGACTATTTTGAATGAAATTATATTTAACTATATGTTTGACAAAATGTAATAGTACAATATTTTGTATAAATAACTTGTTACACTATTATTGTTATAGTGTTACACTTTTATTGTTACACTATTATTGTTACATTATTACACTATTATACTATTCGGTTATTAAATTAATTTGAAAATAAAATCATTTTCTAAAAAAAAAATGCATGAATCAAGGATTAAAAGATAATTCAAAATTTAGATAATAGATTTAACAACAAGTATATATATACATACATAAGTGTATATATATATATTGATACTTATTTGTATCTAAGTACATAATTTGAATTTATCTATTTTTATTGTGATATTTTTGCCCTTCATTAATCCATGTGTATTTAATGCACCACTTTTCTTTGGAAAGTGGTGTATTTAATGCACCACTTTTCTTTGGAAAGTGGTGTATTAAATATCTCTTAGTTTTATGGAAGAACTTTGATATATATATAAAATGAATACAAAATTTTAAATTCAAACAAGTATATATATACATACATTTTTATATATACATAAATACATATATATTTTTTAGTGTGTACTTTTTACCAAATAAATCTAATTTAGTGTACCCTTTTATAATTTACCCTTTGATAAATGTTTGGTGCCCACGGCTTGAAGTATCTTTAATATGATCTCTATTTCATTCAATTCTCGATTTTAGCAAGGTAACCTTTAAAAAATTCTCTTTTTTCTTTTTATTTCCTCTTACTTGTTCAATAATTTTCACTTTCTACTATAAATTTTTATCAAATATACTCTCTTTTTTTTGTAAAAAAACGCACTTGAAAATTAATAGTATTAAGGATGCTTTAGAAAATCACGTTAATAAATGTAGTAACGACAAATGGCAAGCTTGGCCTACTTGGAGTGAGAAAGAAAGCTTCTTTTTTTTTTTTTGATTAGGCATTATTCAACCATCTTACTTGAGGGAAGGTGTGAATCCTGTCTTCTTTGAACAACAATAGCGTAATCATTCTGACTTGTTCTCCTATAGTTACATTCAACACAGTAAACTACTTGTCTTTGGGGTTACCTTTTTGTCATTAAAACAGAGTCCNCTGTCTTCTTTGAACAACAATAGCGTAATCATTCTGACTTGTTCTCCTATAGTTACATTCAACACAATAAACTACTTGTCTTTGGAGTTACCTTATTGTCATTAAAACAGAGTCAAATACGATTAGAATCACTTGACAAGGGCATCTCCATTGGATCCCTGGGTTGGCACTAAAGAAGGAGGGTTCCACTTAAGTTTAATTCCGTTTTGTTAGGGGCTCCCCAAACTCTTTCTATTGCGGATTCCATAAAGAAGGACAAGCCAAGAAGAGAATGCACTATGCTCGATGTTGATTGTCAAAAAGAACCTCTCGTAGATGAAAATGCATACTTTAAAGTCTCTTTTGAAGGTTTTGTGCTTGATAACAGGCAAAAGAAGGAATTAAGGGTCACAACTGCTACCCCGTTCCCTCTCAACAATTTGTCTGCGACAAATATAGACATTTGAATCCTAGATGACAGTATAAACAAAGAAGATACGTTGGGACAAAGGTCACAGATTCAGATTCCTACTACACAACAATTATAAAGATAGAGCAACCACGAGCACGTAGGATACTAACACTAAATTTGGACAAGAAAGAAGGGCATTCTCAGTATTTAGAAACATAGAGCAAAAATTTGTTTGATAGAAAGTCGGATATGTTTGATAATATGAAACCTTTAACCAAATAGGACAAACCATTAACCAAAAAGTAATGGGAATGACGGAACCTGTGAATGCAGAAGATTCTATTGAAAACTAATCTTAATGATTCATTGGGTGGGACGACGGAATGAATCAGGGATCAATTCATTTATTATGATAAGTCATGGGTTAACCATACAACGGAAATAGATATTAAAAGATTCTTCAAATTCACAACTTTAAAATTCAACAACAAAGATGGTGGTCATTAGGCCAACTTGGACCCTTAAGAAAGCTCAAATCTTGAACAATCAAAAAAGAAATGGTGACTCAAGGTCAAAATTAAGGGCTGCCGTTTATAATTTGATGTACGGCTTCAACCCCATTTCTTAATGGCCTAGCTGGGTTAGAACCCAAAAATTGCAAATGGGCCTTTTGAAGCTATATCTAAGGGTGCAAAGGCACTCAACCAAAATTCAGCAATGAATTCTTGGTGCTCGACTTGTTTATTTACGAAGAGATCATGATGAACTTCAAGTGTATTACAACTCGTTATTTAGTTTGTCTCGGACTTGACTCGTTAAACGGTTGAGTGCATACTTGTTTCATATTTAAACTTGATTTAAGGCACAAGCCTAAATGAGCTGAACGAACCACTGTTCGGATTCCGCTCTTTTACTAATTAAGTTCAAACTCACTTTGCTTCTATTAGAATTGTTAGTTAACATGAACCAAAGTATAGCCAGACTTATCCTTTATTGTTTTTCTTCTTGCCTTTGCAAATTCACATGTAATTCTTCGTCAAATTTAATATGTCGAGTATATTCACTTGTCGTTCTTGTATGACTTAATAAATTTCGATTCAAAATTGTGTAAGACTTTATGAAAGACAATGAGTCAATGATTTTTTTATAATCACGGTCTTATCTAGGTTTGAATTTATGCGAATATGTAAATAAATCGTCATCTCCGACTGCACAAAAGTATCAATTTTTTTTTTCTCTTTAGAAACATCAACGTAGATACACAAATGTTATATTGATTACTGTGAACATGCTTATGATTCAATCATAAAATAATTCAGAATGATCTGGATTAGTAAAGTTGACTTTGATGAGGTCCAAGACACTTTACTTGAAAGGAAACCCTTAACGAAGTTCACATTCTATCTTATTCACTAAGCTTGCTTTTTTTTTTTTTTTAATTTATATTACCCACCAACAACTAATGTATTATGTATCATTATACATACACATTATTGTAGTAAGAAATTCAGTCAGAAAGAACCTTGAACCTGAAGCTACCCATATATCTCACTTGAGAACTAAATAATCTCGATCCTCTTAATACTAAATCACCCGTCATTCATCAATTTGAATGAAGCCTATAATCCAGCGAATTTAGTATTGAAATGAGAGAGTGTGTATAGTGAGGAAATGAAAGTAAAATTTAATGTAAATAATTTTGAGATGAATGTTGGTGGTCGTTAAATGAGTTTTTTGAGACTGTTGAATGAGTTTATTAAAATTTACCATGTTTTATATCATACATACATGTATATGCTAAATTTTGCATTGTGTGTGTGACTGCAAGGGACAAGTGATTTTGACTTGAAAGGGGCATCTTAACAAGACACAACTGCAAACCAAGTTGACAATCTCTCTCTCTCTCTCCAAAGCAATAAGAACCTCGGATATTCAATGGGTCGCGTAACAAAAATTAATAGAATTCTCTCATTCAAGAATCCCTATTGTATCCAAAGCGATATTTTTTTCCGGACATCAAACTGATACATCTTTTTAAAAATTGTGGGCTATCATAAAAACATAATATAGTCAAAAAGAATTGTTTTCTTTCTTGGCTTTCTATCAAAAAATTCCGATATATGTTGGATAACTATTCTTGAAGAATAAATATATATCCATCTTAATATGTAGATGATACGTGTAATTGCATTTGAAAAATGTTAAATAGACTTAAAAAATTGACTCGGTGAATCATTACTATTGAATAGATAATGGGTCCCAATATTTATTGGGATCCATTATTAAATCAATAACAAATATAATAGTCACACCATCAAATCAAGTTTTTATATCTGTGTAACATTGCTCATTGCATTTATATGTAAATCTATATAATAAATCAGATAGGTGTTTAAATTTATTAGAATATATTTTTTTACCCAAATTTCACCCAACACACACTTCCCTCCTCTCCAATTTTAAAAACTCAACACACACTGTATAACACACAGTTGCACATATATACACACACTCTAACACGTACATTCCAATGCATGCACAGTATTATAATTCAATGTACAATAACTTTAATCACGGAATATCACTAATTATCCAACACGCAAGTAAGTCCAGTCTGGCATAAGGGAGCAAACTTGAACAAGAAAATTAAAAAAAAGTACAAAAAAATTATACTACTCTTATGTGAATTGATTGTCGTTCTTTGGTCTATTGCTCGTTAAGCCATTTTTCAGTGTACCCATAGTTTTGCCTTTGCATCTTACTGCCCATGTTTAGTGTCACCCTTAATATCCACCTTAAACATATTTTTAATTAGTAAATTATTTATCATTAGTGAGTAAAAAATCTACTCAAATACAATAAATCATACTTAATTTCACGATGACTAATCTATAAAACAATATAAAAAATATATATTCAAGGGGCTTAGTCCCGCGAGAAATTATCAAAAGTCCAATCAAACTGAAAAATCTCCCACTAATTGTGGTACCTGGAAAGTGTCTATCGGCTTCTATTTTATAACACGCTTATAGTTCTCTTTCGGGCCTTCAATTTTACAGTTCTTTTCTCAGAATAAATACATTTTTTTTTTGAGATTTGTTTAGTAAATTTCATAAATAATTAACTAGTATAACTTTGATCTAATGGTATAAAAATAATTTCAATTTTTTTTGGGCCAAAAAATCAACTTTTCTGCACGACTTCTAATACTAGATAACCCAATCAACAAATTTTCTAATGTCAAACAGTTTCATCAATTCCCACCCACTTTTCTATTCATTTTAATTTAAAATTACGTAGTTAAAAATTTAAATATTATAAGATCAGTTCAATTTTTGATATTGTATAATATCTTCAAACAAATAATTTTGGCCTGTCAATCGTGTCGAATGAAACGGATTCGTGTCAAGTTTTAAGAGATTCGTGTCAAAAAGTACTTCACCTATATCCATTTCATTTATTAATTTGTGTCTAACGAATCGTGTTATGTCGGGTTAATATTGTGCATCAATCGTGTAGAATCAGTATATAAACAAATTGTATTGTGTATTTCTTTTGATTGATTTCACACATCTAATTCGGTTATTAATTATATTATGTTGAGTCCACTCGTTTATGAATCAGGTGACTTAAAGAAAACTAAAATTCTCTAATTTCATATTGTATTAATTAATCATATTATATTTTGACACCCATATGAATCACTGTTAATCATATATATATATATATAACTTGAGATTGGTCCAAACCAAAAGCTATATAAAAATAATACAAACAAGGTCAATAATTACTTTACTATATTAGCCATCAACATTGCTTATATTTATGACTAGTGTTAACGCTTAGCTGGATCAATACACATCTAGTGCTGACAGATGGTGACATGACAGAGCAAGTTTAACCACCTTTCAATAAGTAGACACGAGTAATGTTACACTAATCAAAATTTAAAATTAAAGTTAGAGTCTAAATAATATAACAGTTGATTATTTAAAATTTTTATTGGAGCCCAAATAACATAACACAAATCAAAGATGTTCAAGTCAATTGCTATGTCATTTAAATTTTAAATTTAATCCTAAAATTTAGTTGGTCTATGCACACAAAATATAAAAAACATAAAACAATAAAACCCTCAAAACAGCAACATACACCCCGTGCCCATTCTTAGTAGTCTAGTACTCTTTCCACCGTATCTTCCTTCCTGCTCTCTCCTAAAATGTCCAAACTCCTCCTCTCTCTTACAGCAAAATATACCCCATGGCCATTCTTAGTAGGCCAATACTCTTTCCACCGTATCTTTCTTCTTTCTCTCTCTACAACTCTAAACCCCCTTTTTCCCTTGATTGGCTGTTTGTCCCCCTACGGCCCCATTTGGAGTCTCTCTCTTTCTCTCCCCCCCTCTAGAAATCTTTGAAAATATTTCCTCTTCTCTCTCTTCCAATCTGGCCGTCCTTTAACGCGTTCACGCGTATTGTTTGTCGCCTTCTTTGTGGTCACCCACTGTATATATCTCTCACCCACCACCTTCCTTCTCTGGCAGGTGCAGAACAATTACCCACCTCTCCTGCCCTCCATTGTTCTCTGCATCTGTTTTTGCCTTCCTCTAAAATACCCTTTTCCAGAATATAGCCCCAAATCATCTCTCCCTCTCCCTCTATACACAAAACATTGAAAAAATACACTATTGATTTCTGGGATTCTCTCTGAAAAATCCTGTAAGGGTCATTGTCTTTTCACCTGTTTATCTACTCTTATCCTTACACATCATCCGAATCCCAAGGCCCATCTCAAAAATCACCCGTAATCCTATCTCTTCTTCTCTCGTGTTTTCTTTTCACGTTCTTGTAGTTTTTCCGCAAGAAATCAAGAACTGTCATCGAGATACTTCAAGAAAATGCCGTCATTGGAAGAGGAATTGTTTCCATCAACCCCAGGCAAGTTCAAAGATCGATCCCACACGATGAACAGGCAATTCCATCGGTGTTTCTCTTCAACAAGCACAATGTTCCTCTGGGCACTATTCCTGATTGCCTTAACGGCGTCGTATTTGAGTTTCCAGTCCTTCGTTGATTCCGGTAGCCGGTATTTCTCCTCCTCGTGGGGCGGTCTTCACTGGGAAAAACAAGTCCGTACCTCCGGCCAAATCCGCCGGCAACATGGATTCTCCGTTCTGGTCACCGGTGCAGCCGGTTTCGTTGGGACCCACGTCTCTTTGGCCCTCAAGAAAAGAGGAGACGGCGTCGTTGGGTTAGATAATTTCAACAATTATTACGACCCATCATTGAAGAAAGCAAGAAAAGCTCTGTTGAATTCTCACGATATCTTCATCGTCGAGGGTGATGTTAACGATGCGCGCATGTTAGCGAAGCTCTTCGATGTTGTGGCTTTCTCTCACGTTATGCACTTGGCTGCGCAGGCGGGGGTGAGATACGCCATGGAGAACCCTCATTCCTATGTACACAGTAACATTGCTGGGCTTGTGACCCTTTTGGAGGCCTGTAAAAATGCCGACCCACAACCCGCAATTGTTTGGGCCAGCTCCAGTTCGGTTTACGGGTTAAACGACAAGGTACCATTTTCCGAATCGGATCGCACTGACCGACCCGCTTCTCTCTACGCAGCCACCAAAAAGGCCGGTGAAGAAATTACCCACACTTATAATCACATTTACGGGCTTTCGGTAACCGGGTTGAGGTTTTTTACGGTGTATGGTCCATGGGGAAGGCCCGACATGGCTTATTTTTCATTTACCCGGAATATTTTACAGGGAAAGCCAATTACTGTTTACCGTGGTAAAAACAAGGTTGATTTGGCTAGAGATTTTACGTATATCGATGATATTGTGAAAGGGTGTGTCGGGTCTTTGGATACTGCGGGTAAGAGTACAGGGTCAGGTGGGAAGAAACGGGGTCCGGCAATGCATCGGATCTTCAATTTGGGTAATACATCGCCGGTGACTGTGCCGATGATGGTGAGTATTTTGGAGAAGCATTTGAAGATGAAGGCAAAAAAGAACCTTGTGGAGATGCCCGGAAACGGCGACGTTCCGTTTACCCATGCGAATATAAGCTTGGCACGGAGGGAACTCGGGTATAAACCCACGATCCAATTAGAAGTCGGGTTGAAGAAGTTTGTTAGGTGGTATCTCTCTTATTACCACTACAGTCACGGCAAGCCTATGTAAAGTGATACTTTGTTTTCTAACTTTCTTTCAAATATTTTTTTTTTCTCTTTTGGGTTTTTTTTTTCCCCGGAAAAAGGGGAAAGGGAAAATCCAGTGAGGAGGGAAAAAAAAAAAGGTAAATGGAAAAGGAAAGTGAATATAATTCTTTTCTTGGGGAGGAGGTGAAAGAAGAACCTTATCCCTCCATCAAAGTTTCTGTTGCTACTTTCTTTCTTGTAAAGTGTAAACAAAGTTTTTTGAGTTTAATTTGGCCCAAATTGTTTATGTTTTTGCTGTTTCTCTCTATTTTGGGTATTGAAATTTTTTGAATTTTGTGTATGAAATTGAGGTGGTGTCTTTGTTTTAGGATAATTTTTGTAGCTAGACTTGTGATCTTTTATTCTAGTTTAGGGTGTTATGTTATAATGATTTTATTCTTTTATGGGGTGTTTGTTTTTTATTATTCATTTTTTGTAAGACTTTGTTTAGTAAAAATGACTCGCAATGTTATGTAGTTGGATCTGACATTACAACCATCCATCGTACCACTTGTTTTTAGTTTAAGAGGTTCGAATTTGTATAAAATAATAGGTCAAAGAAATAATTTTTTTTATTTATAAGAATAAAATTATGTACATTTAATTCTTTTTAAATTTTATAATAACGAGACTTTTTGTTTATTGATTACGTCCTTATACGAATAAAATAACAATTTCAAATTTAACAAACCTCGGTCAACATAAGCCCTGAAAATTTGTTTCTAAAAATAACAAATTCCGAAAATAGACAGCTAAGACAGATTGCATAGTTCGAAAGAACAGCTAAGCTGAGAGACAGAGAAAGAGAGAGAGACGGCTGGATATGGGGCCCACACCATGTGATAACATGTCCCAGTATCATAGCCGTTGATTGGGCTAAAACTTGGGGGGTCAAGATCAAACATCTAATAATCCAGCTGCAAAGTTTGAAATCGTCACTCTTGTATTTTGGATTTTTGTGTGCCGACACATTCGTAGATTGATTTTAGTTTAGATGAACCTGAGCTATATTCGTGGTGGGCCTAATGTTCTGTTTTTGGTGGGTCCAGTACTCTTTTGGTACTTATCTACTTTGCCGGATTGGCGTCGAGGGTGGCAGAGTTGTGCATTGGTGTCCTTATCAGCAATTATTAATTTTGTTGGGGTTACTTTTCAACTAATAATGATAACTGCTACTCTTTGGATTAAAGGATATGAAAGAATCCAATGCAAGTAAAGTATGTTTTGTGGGAATGTTTAGGGGCAGATCAGTAATATTTTTTGATAATTTAGAAATTTTTAGTTCAATTTTTTTTCACATATTCCGAGGATTAGTTATTCTTTTTTNGATTGATTTTAGTTTAGATGAACCTGAGCTATATTCGTGGTGGGCCTAATGTACTGTTTTTGGTGGGTCCAGTACTCTTTTGGTACTTATCTACTTTGCCGGATTGGCGTCGAGGGTGGCAGAGTTGTGCATTGGTGTCCTTATCAGCAATTATTAATTTTGTTGGGGTTACTTTTCAACTAATAATGATAACTGCTACTCTTTGGATTAAAGGATATGAAAGAATCCAATGCAAGTAAAGTATGTTTTGTGGGAATGTTTAGGGGCAGATCAGTAATATTTTTTGATAATTTAGAAATTTTTAGTTCAATTTTTTTTCACATATTCCGAGGATTAGTTATTCTTTTTTCTTTGGGGGTATGTTTTAAATTAGTTTAAATTATAGTGATCAATTATTAAACTTGAAAGAATAATTGATAAAAATCTAAATACTATAACAAATACAAAAAAAGAAGGACGCATAAATATATATATATATATCTTACATGTCTGAAGTTTTTTTTTAGACAGCTTCTTTCTTTGGTTGATGAGTTGTCTATGGTTTAGACAATGGCTTTGCATCTACCGACATTTTGTGGGTCCTTTGNAGATTTTTAGTTCAATTTTTTTTCACATATTCCAAGGATTAGTTATTCTTTTTTCTTTGGGGGTATGTTTTAAATTAGTTTAAATTACAGCGATCAATTATTAAACTTAAAAGAATAATTGATAAAAATCTAAATACTATAACAAATACAAAAAAAGAAGGACGCATATATATATATATATATATCTTACATGTCTGAAGTTTTTTTTTAGACAGCTTCTTTCTTTGGTTGATGAGTTGTCTATGGTTTAGACAATGGCTTTGCATCTACCGACATTTTGTGGGTCCTTTGGTTGATGAGTTGTGCCCATGTTTATTATTTGATTGAAATGTAAAATTAAAACAAAGTAACGAATGATGCGTTGGCGTCTGATTGAAGATGGTGACAAGGGCTTTGCCAAAAACCAATAAAAAATGATACGAAAGATAAATAGTAATTTTTTTTTTTTTTTGACAAACAACGAATTTTATTATACAAATGATCGAACAAGATTAAGTTAGTGATTACCACATGAATTATTTTACATGGTAATCAACCATTAATATCATCAAGACTTGTATTAAGAGGCTGAGAGATTATAATATCAAGGCCTTGACATTCAAAATATTTTTGACCAATCCAAAAGTCAAAAATTTAATGGGATTGGTCAGAAAATTCAGATGGATTGTATTGTGTATCAAGAAATTTAAGTTTGTTAAGAGTTGTTTGATAGGCGGTGGTGGGTATCATTCCACTTGTTACGGGGTTGACCAGAGAGCTGGGTAGGCGTGGGCTGGCACAATGCTTAAATTGTCATAAAACATTAAGGAGGATCAAGCCTCTAAGACCCAACTATATTGAAAGGCATAAATTTACAAAACAATGACCAATTTGCTGGGATGTAGCTTGCAAGTTTGAGGCAACTGGGGTTGTTATATTGCTAATAAGATTAATAATCGAATCGAGTTTTGTAAGTAGTTTGTTTTTTTAAATAAACTTAAAAAATTATTCAAATTCAGCTCGTTTAAAAAATAAGTCAAGTTTTAGTTATATATATAGTTATTACCTGTGCCTAAAAGCACAAAATAATAAAAAATGATAACACAATAAACATATTTGTATTCATATTTAAAATCAAATCACAAATAATAGAGAAAAGATAAAATAATTTAAACATCGGTTTGTATTGGGGTGAGAGGTGGTGGGCGACAATAGTAGTGGTAAGAGACAGTGATGGTGGTGGTGAGCGACAATGACCGTAGTGGCGGTGGTGGCAGTAGTGATGGTGGTGGTGATGGCAGCGGCAGCGATGGTGGCAACGATGGTGGTGGTGGTGGAAGTGGTGGTGGTTGCGGTGGTGGTGACGATGGTGGTAGTGATAGTAGAGGTAGTGGTGGTGCGGTTTCAAACACTATTTTTTTATTAAAATATACATGATAAATAATTAATAAAAATAATTTTAAAAAGTCACTTCAAACACACCCTTAGACCCCTATTTTTCCTATTAAATTTAGGGTGTTAATATTAGCCGTTAGATTAACTTTAAAATAAAATTTAAAATGATCTCAACCGCGAATAGCAAAAGTCATTTTGTTTATCTTTTAAGATTTGAATTGTAAGTTACTTTGTTATATAGATATAGATAGATAAGAGAGAGAAAATTTTTTAATATTAGTCAATCTCTTAATCTATATATGGATATAGATAAATATGAGAGAAAAAAAATTTTAATGTTAGTCAAACTCCTAAAATTTAGGAGTTTTTAATTTTTAGTTTTATTCACTTCTAAAGAGAAGGGATAGTATGATAAAATTGATAAAAAATGGACTTTATAACAAATAAATTTTTTTGACTGATTTAAATTTAAATAAATATATATAAGAAGACCGACTTCCAAATTTTCGTTGTTAGTATTACAGCCACTTTCAAGCCAACATATCAGATCATGGATTGGGCCACCCATCCTAAAACTATTGGTCATGGCCCTACGAATCTGATCGTGTCAATGGGTTAATCCACATACAACCACGCGACAAACCTACCTACCAATTAGCCCAAGGAGCTGTCGATGGACCGTGGGCTATCTGCCGCCCCTTTCCTTCCCCCATTCTTTTTTGGATACCTAACTTACATCTTCGAAAATTAATCTGATAGATTCTTTCCTTAAGAGGGACGGATGAGTCTAGATTCTCCAGAAGTTTTACGATTAATCTTGGAACGACATCGTGTTACCCAAAAGGAAATCCCCACGCTCCTTAATTCTCACACGCAATTACACATACATAATCGATAGAGTAATTAGAGAGAGAGAGAGAGGGAGAGAGAGGATGGTGGTGATTGAACCAGAGCCAACTCAAACCCAAACTCCAACTGAAGAAGAGAAGCAAGATTCAAAATTTTCAAATCCGTCCAGAAAATCAAAATCACCTGTAGATTCGAGCGACGATACCGCAACGGTAGGGGTGTCCGGCTACGCCTCCGACGGCTTTGAAACGGCTAGTGAAAGCGAAATTAATGACGGCGATGAACATGAGCAACAGCAACAAAATAATCAGCAGCAACATGAAGAACAATCTGTGCATGTGCCCCCAAATGAAGATGAACTCAACCAGGTTCTTCGCTGCTATATACTATTGAGAGCTTTTTTCTAAATGGAAATGTTTGGTTGTTTTTAATGAGACTAAATTTCACATTTGGGTTACTTGTGATTGATTGGGATTGTTAGATGATTGTCCTTTTCGGATTTTGGAAATAAAATAGTGCAAATGTGGATTTCTCCTTCAAATTGTTTATTTTGGGGCTTTATTTTTGGCATTTTCTTAACGCATTGACTAATGAGGATTGGGAAAATTGAACTAATTTAATTTTTGATTGTTCATTTCTTGGTAGCTTTGTGCGGCACTGTTATTTCTCTCTGGGTGGCTTTGCTAATTTTGGCTGATCGGTATAGGATCACCCAATTCTAACGCATGAAATTACAAAAGAAAAGAAGAAAATATAAGGGTTACTGTTGGTACAAATTCTTGCACAACTCAGGGATTTCGGCTGACCTGGCATGTGCCAAAGCGATCACCCAGTAACCTTTGACCTCCATCCCACATCGGGTAGGAGTTGTCTTCCCCCCTCGCATATAAGCCCTTGCATTCAAAGGAGGAGGTACCCACTAGCGACCTGATCAGGTGCCTAGTGGGTACCTCCTTCTNCTTGGCATGTGCCAAAGCGATCACCCAGTAACCTTTGACCTCCATCCCACATCGGGTAGGAGTTGTCTTCCCCCCTCACATATAAGCCCTTGCATTTAAAGGAGGAGGTACCCACTAGCGACCTGATCAGGTGCCTAGTGGGTACCTCCTTCTTTGAGTACTGGGGCTTATATGCGAGGGGGAAAGACGACTCCTACCCGCTGTGGGACGGAGGTCAAAGGCTATTGGGTGGTCGTTTTGGCACACGTGACCTGAAATCCTTGAGTTGTGCAAGAACTTGTACCAACAAAAAAACGTCTTTTTTGTAAAGGGTAGAAATCGCTACAGATCTTATTCCTCCACTCGACGACTCCTACCCGATGTGGGATGGAGGTCAAAGGATATTGGGTGGTCGCTTTGGCAAACGCTAGGTCAGCTGAAATCCTTGAGTTGTGCAAGAATTTGTACCAATAAAAAGGCGTTTTTTTTGTAAAGGGTAGAAATCGCTACGGATCTCATCCTTCCACTCGAAGGATTTCGGCTGACCTGACGTGTGCCAAAGCGACCACCCAGTAGCCTTTACCTCTCTTCCCCAATAGGACCCTAATGGGTACCTCCTCCTTTGAGTGCAATGACTTATATGCGAAGGGGAGAGACGACTCTCTTCCGATGTGGGACGAAGCTCCTGCGGGCGAAGAGGGGTAAAAGGCTACTGTGTGGTCGCTTTGGCACACACCAGGTCAGCCGAAATCCTTCGAGTAGAGGGATGAGAACCGTAGCGATTTTTATCCTTTACAAAAAAGGCGTCTTTTTGTAAGGGATAGAAATCGTTACGGATCTCATCCCTCCACTCGAAGGATTTCGGTTGACCTAGTGGGTACCTCCTCCTTTGAGTGCAGGGGCTTATATGCGAGGGGGGGAGATGACTCTCTTCCGATGTAGGACGAAGCTCCTGCGGGCAAAGAGGGGTAAAGGCTACTGGGTGGTCGCTTTGGCACACGCCAAGTCAGCCGAAATCCTTCGAGTGGAGGGATGAGATCCGTAGCGATTTCTACCCTTTACAGTTACCATAATAACACCCCACTGGCACATGGGAAAAATGTAAAAATAAAAACCATGAAAGAAAGAATGATACAGGAAAAACTGATCTTGTGTTTTTCCAGAGTAAAGGAAGAAAAGCTGCTATGTTTATCTGGTTACAATGGTAGTGGTAGGTAGGCTTTAGGGGTGAGAACTGGAATTTGCATAGCTTAGCAAAAGAAGTTTTCGGAATTACCAGAGAAAAAAGTTCTGGAGTCTTTGAACAGCTTATGTTGAGGTTGGGAGGGTTCACTTGCTGATGAAGAGATATGGAAGTGGTTCAAGGTGGCAGTGAGATTGTGAGCAATGTATTTAGTGGCAGGAAGGTTGGTCAGGCTCTGTGACAGTTAGTGCACTTTAAGTGAAGGGGAGAAGAGGCACGCTTCACCCTGGCAAGGGATCAGCGAAATTCCATAATATGGGAAGATCTTACAATCTCATTCACTCTCTTAGAAGGAGCTTATAACAATACATAGGTATAACTGACAGGACTTGGGGACCAAGTTAATACAGAAGAGACTTTGACGAGACTATATAAACCCTACCAAGATTTACCAAAAATGACCAATAAAATAACTTGACCCAAATAAGACCCATGGTTCTTATAAATGACTCATTTCCGTCAAATACTGAAATGATGAATAACTATATGTCTTGAAACACAATAGATCATAAGTTCAATTAAAAGACATATGACAAAGGTTTTCTCTTTGTTTTCATTTTTGTTTTACCTTGTTCAATGGATATAAACTATAAAGCCTTATATGTAGGTTATGTAGTTGTAGCTAGTCTTTCTATTAGTAGTTTACTGATGTTAAAATCATTTTTCATCTTTAATAAAGATATCTGTTGATTTTGTCTCTCTTTAGTTCCAGTTTGCTTTGCTTGGTGGAAACTAGCTGTAAGCATGTTTTACTCTTCCAAGTTGCACTTTGTGTAAAAAAAATTTAATCTCCCTTGTTTTCTCTGTCGAAAAACAGAAAGGTTTAGCACAAGCAAATGATGCAAAATTGGAAGGCAATAAATTGTTTGGAGGTGGACAGTACGAAGAGGCTTTGTTAAAGTATGATCTTGCTTTACAAGTCGTACCAGAGATACCATCATCTGCTGCAACACGCTCAGCATGCCATGCAAACCGTGCTGCATGTTTCTTTAAAATGGTATGCCTTTATGATTTTTTCGTTTAGGAGGACATAATACATATAACATTTGAAACTTATTAGAGCATTTTGGTGATTGTCAAAAGTAGACCCCAAATTCCAAGGAGTAGGTAGAAATTTACGCCTAGTTTCTCCACATAAAGTTCCCGAACTACATTTTCTAAACTACCAATTCATATCATAATTGTTCTCATAAAATATCCGTCAGAATGAATACACTTAGGCTCCAAATGATTCCTATCTTCAAGAGAATTTCATTCCAATCAAGTGATATGTGCTGCCATTCTTCCATGTAGCTCCAATGTCAAAGATTTCAGTCACTTCTATTCATGATGTTCACAATGTTAGCGCATACTCGTGATTGTGAAAAGCGTTAGAAACAAACATGGCGTCGATTAGGTGAAGTTAGGTGTGATAGCATGATTGCTTATTTAATATTGGGCCATAGTGCTAGGATTCATGCATATTTTTTGTACTGCTTTCTCTGTCAATCTTGTTTGAATGAGTTCCCAGGTTTCTTTTAATTTCTAATTCTAATTATCATATGTCTTTTAATTAAGTTAAAATGTGAAAAATGCTGGCCTAAAATTGATAAGTTTTGGTTAAAGCCAACCAAAACTTCACTCAAATTTTGGTTGGAGCCTAAACTTTTGTAGATCAACTTGCTCAAGTATAGGGCAAATGTCTGGAGTCTGGGCCAGCAGTAGCTCTTCTGCTCTCCAGCAAAGTTCCTGCTTGCTAATCCAACTAACCCAATATTACAGAAACTGTCATCGTCGTCCTCTCATTCCTATCATCCCATAACTATGCTTGGAGCCTCCAGTTGAGACTTTGCAAAGGTTGAGATTTATGTGTGGTAATTTTGGATTTTCGGAAGTTTTATTCCTTTTTTGAGTTCGTGGACTGGTTACTTTTTCCTTGAGGCCATTAAGTCATGGACTCATGGAGAAGCTTATAAAAGATTTCAGTGCTTTAGTTTTGTTGAAGAAAGCCAATGCAGTTGAACTTTTCTAAGGTATCTGGAATATCCTTGCTGTTTTGAAAATTGTACGCCCTTTTTAGGTGTCATGTTGTGTTTGATCATCTTCTTCTCAACTCCTTTTGGACCATCCATATTTAGATGCACATTTTCTAGTCTAAATTAAAACCTGGCAGAAGCACGAACATTTTATTTTGGGCAGAGTGTCGCTTTCGGACATGTTTGGGGACACGCACACGCTCAGACACGTTAAAATGAGTTTCCATTTTTTTATTGTTAAACTTTTTTAGTACACGTTTTGGACACTTTGGGGACACGCTGAGGACACGTGACCAAAAAGCTAGGGACACATTTTGAGATTTATTTTCAATTTTTTGAAAATTTTTTAGATAATTTTATAATTAGGAGTTATTTTTGTAATTTTAAAGGGATATGAATCACAATAATNAAGCTAGGGACACATTTTGAGATTTATTTTCAGTTTTTTGAAAATTTTATAATTAGGAGTTATTTTTGTAATTTTAAAGGGATATGAATCACAATAATNGGCACTTCTATTCATGATGTTCACAATGTTAGCGCATACTCGTGATTGTGAAAAGGGTTAGAAACAAACATGGCGTCGATTAGGTGAAGTTAGGTGTGATAGCATGATTGCTNGTCACTTCTATTCATGATGTTCACAATGTTAGCGCATACTCGTGATTGTGAAAAGCGTTAGAAACAAACATGGCGTCGATTAGGTGAAGTTAGGTGTGATAGCATGATTGCTTATTTAATATTGGGCCATAGTGCTAGGATTCATGCATATTTTTTGTACNTGATTTTGGATACAAATACGAATTTATATACAAATTGAATAAACTTTTGGTATGAAAGTAATTTCAGAAAAAATGGGATTACAGAACTAGGGCTCTTGGAAATTGATGAAAATTAGTGTTACGACTTGCNTAATTTTGGATACAAATACGAATTTATATACAAATTGAATAAACTTTTGGTATGAAAGTAATTTTAGAAAAAATGGGATTACAGAACTAGGGCTCTTGGAAATTGATGAAAATTAGTGTTACGACTTGCAAAGTGAAATATTTTTGAAAATAAAAATGTCCTAGTCATTGATTGTTGGATTATGGATGTTAATGTTGAATGTGTATCCGTATATCTTGTATTGTAGTTTTTATGTAGATGTAAATTTTTAGAATTAGGGAAATGGTGAATTAAAAGATTATTATGATAATATTTTTATTTTATCACATGATCATATATATATATATTATTTAACTTATCGCTAACGTGTCCATGTCCTACTTTTTAAAAAAAAAAATTGTGTTGGCGTGTTCGTGTTGCATCGCGTATCTGTGTCCTGTATCAGTATCCGTGCTTCTTAGCTTGGGATGGCTATGAAATTGAGATTATTTTCCTTCAAATTGATTAAGTTGATTCTTTCTTTCTTTGCTATTTTAGTTTGAGTAAAGCTTTTAAAGTTTTCATCTTCTTTGTATCCATTTATATTACTTGCTTTAGTTTTTAAATGATATTGGAAACAGGAAAAAAAAAAGAGGAACAACTTATAAATTCCATCTAAATGATGTACTTTCTTTAGTAACTAGTCCTGCTACTGCCTTTTGTTAGTCTGTTCCTATTATTTTGTTAATTTGATTCTTAATATTGTTAATTTGAATCCTAATTGCTACTGAATACATTTTAGGAAAAATATGAGGACACAATCAAGGAATGCACAAAAGCAGTGGAACTAAATCCTACATATTTGAAAGCGCTGGTTAGAAGAGGANTTTTTTAAATTGAATCTTAATTGCTACTGAATACATTTTAGGAAAAATATGAGGACACAATCAAGGAATGCACAAAAGCAGTGGAACTAAATCCTACATATTTGAAAGCGCTGGTTAGAAGAGGAGAGGCTCATGAAAAGCTTGAACACTATGAAGAGGCTATTGCTGGTAAAATCATGATGCAATAATTCTGAATGCTTGATAATATCAGTAATGTTGTTGCTATGAATGTTGCATTAATGAAGTCCCTGGAAGTCTCTCTAACTCTTTTTTTCTCTGACCGCCCCCCCCCCCCCCC
>CAUOFW020005169.1:1306703-1324347 GCA_963454935.2 Ilex paraguariensis | reverse complement strand
TGAACAGTGTTTTTTTTTTTTTTTTTTTTGTGATTTGTACTAATCGAAATTGGGTTCTGATACCAAATTGATGTAAATCGTATTAGGAAAAAATTACGGATGAGAAAAGAAGAAAAAAAGGATGAGAAAAGAAGAAGGGAATGAGAATAGAGAGAGAATTTTATGAAAAAAATTCAATATCAATAATTAATAATCAAAGTCTAGTCTCTCAACAAATATGTATCCCCTATATATATAAGGAGTTCACAAATCCTATATATATAAGGAGATCACAAATCCTAAAATAAATAAATAATCAAAATGACAACTAAACCCTTAAAAGTTAAAAAAAAAATACTTAAAAGATCAATACTAAATTACTCTCATGATTAATCTAAAATATCTATCCAATTCTTACACGATCCCCATCATTCTCCTCTGGTTGAAAAAAACTCTCTTACGGAAAGTTTTCAAAGTAGAAGTACCCTAAGAGAGCAGGATAGAGATGACATAATGTCTCATCTAGAATAAAAGAACCATTAACTTCTTTCCATCGATCAAGATAAATAAAAAAATCTCTATCTGTATGAACACCTGCGAATAAAATAGGAGATGCTTGAGTACCTTGATTAAGCAGCATGTCCTTCAAATAAAAATCTAGACTAATACTAACATTCAATAGAAAATTAAGCAAATAAGCATTAGTTTCAAACTCGAGAATAGCAAAACAATTCTCATTAGGTTTCAACACAAAGTATTCAATGGGACAAGATATCGATGACAAAAGAGTAACAATAACGCCCTAATGTTGAACATAAGAAAGTATAAACTCAAGAAAACACTTGATAGTAGGTAAAGAAACAAAGTTAACACTCTCAAGTGGGGTAAAATCTAGAACAATGTCAACAATCTCAGGTGGAGAAAAATCCGAAACAAAATCAACAATCTCAAATGAAGAAGAATCCACAACAATGCCATCATGATTCGGAATAGTAGACATAGAATAATTGCCAATAGATTGTAAAATAGATAGTTCAATATGCTCAACGTCTTGTATAGTAACCAACTTAATAAATTTTTCCTCAAGTTCAACGCTTAGTGATGATTTAACTTTTGGCACCGATGAGGTGGGAAACATGATAGGATCAAAAATAATCTCATCACTAGTATTAATGTTTAAACGATTGAAAGTATGTTTTGAAGGATGTAAAGCATGAGGGTCCAATGAAACAGAAATATGACTATCATTATGCGGGTGTCCGACATTAGGTGAAACTGGAGACTTGCCCTTATTTTCTTTCATTTGCTAACTTGCAAGAATTTTATTTAAGTGAAAAAGTTGACTTGTTAATTCAGATAATTGATTTTTCACCCCTCTATATTCTTCACATAATTGGCCAAGTGAATGTCTAGTACAAGGATCGAAATTTTGTTTTGAACTACCGTTTCGGTCAGCTAAAAAACGGAAGCGTTTCGGAAACGCAATAGAAACACAGAAAAAATATGAAAACGCATGAAAACACAAATACAATCCATTAATTTATAAAGATAAGCTAAATAATTGATTAATTCAACATATTTATTGGGTTAACATCTATTTATACAAGAATAAATTTAAATTGGAGAAAAAAAAAAGCTTGACATGAGGCGAAAATCACTTAAATTAGTTTCAAACACTTAATTTTTATCAAATAAACACATTTTTACATAATAATAAGGTCTCATAATATACATGAAATGCTAATGAAGACATACTTACATGGCTACATCCATTCCCCTGTGAAGTGTCGAGCAAGCTCATACATCGGTGTAGGCCATCCATCCCCCTGTGGAGTGTCGAGCAAGCTCATACATCGGTGTAGGCTCTGGGTAGCTACTTAAAGAAACTCCATATGTGACATAAATATGATGACAATAGTTACTCCAACTCATATTATTACGATAATATGAATTATACTCTCTCCCAAACCTCTGGTAGTCTGCAACACTACATCCAATCTGTTGGGGAACGAATGCAGCAGTCCCTAGCCAACCTTCATCTTGTCTATATGAGGAGGATGTTTGGGAGTTATAGACAGATCCATAACCATATGTTGAGGATCCATATTCGTATTCTCGTGTGTCATATCCCGATCCATAATCATACGAGAGAATGCCATGTCTAGAACCATAACCATATGAAGACGACGAACCATAATTATGGTGTTCACTTCCACTTATACTCATAGTAGAAAAACCATCATTAATCATATCAGCTCCATGCCTAATACCACTCATACCATGTAGAGTGATCGGATTTTGAGTATGCTCATNCTTATACTCATAGTAGAAAAACCATCATTAATCATATCAGCTCCATGACTAATACCACCCATACCATGTGGAGTGATCGGATTTTGAGTATGCTCACGTTGATGATCTCGAGTTGATTTTGAGCGTCGTTCATATTGAAGCATTCGTCGAGAGTCATGATCTTCATCTTGTGTAGCATGTGTAAATCCTTCCTCTACAGTGAATACAATTCCATGTGGACTTTGGCTCCCCGTACCTTCATCACCATCACCATCACCTCCATGTCCATGACTATCACCACCTCCGCTGTCACCATCTCCACTACCACTACCACCACTATCTTCATCATCATCTTTACCACCATCATCATTGCTACCATCACCATTATGATCATCCTCAGTACTACTAGTGACAGTAATAGGTTGCTTACGTCTTGGTGGACCTCTCATTAGTCCGTCAAACTCTTCATCATCCATTGCTTTACTTGATCCTTCTCTACTTATTTTGGATCTTGATTTTCATGGTGGCACGACACCTTGACTTAGGCTTACTCCTCTATCGTCATCTGAAAAATGATTTGCCCACATTGCTAGGAAAGTGTTTGGTCTTGTTGGTTGCCCATCATCATCAAGTTCATCTAAAAGTGCATCACCAGGATCATCTAACTACTCCGAAATACCTTCATCTTCCTCAAAAATAGTGGTTAAGTCTATAGGTCTGAATTCATACCCTTTTTTGTCCTTCATAAGGTGTTTTAACTTCAACCTCATGTTATATTGTGCAAACACCAGCCTTTCTAACTTTTGATAATTGAGTAGATTTCGCACTTTAGTATGAATGAGAGCAAATGTGCTCCAGTTTCTCTCACAACCACTAAATGAGGCTGTTTGCGACAATATTCTCATAGCAATCTTTCTCAAATTTGGAGCACTAGTATCATACATAAACCACCATTCAGCTGCATAATAATAAGAAACATATTAAAACCTTAAAGAAAAATATAAATAGAAAATCATGAGAACAAAATATAAGTGTGTAAATAATCTACTTAAATACCTGGATCACTTTTTGTTCTTCCTCTAATTACTACTTGGTCAGCAAAACAATACATGGCCTCCCGAAATATTTTTATCTAAATATTATGGATATGTTGATGTTATATATTAATTTGTCACATTTGTAAACTGAGATTGAAATACTAAAGTATTACCTCTGCAAGTGTTTCAGCAGCCTTGTTTGGATTTGTCTCTAATCTAGACACAACGATCCGAAACGAACCCAACAAACTTTCTAGCACAACATCTTCTTCATAATGGTATGTAGGGTTCAAATAATAATAACACTTATAAATGATAACATCTAAAACGATAACACTTATACATAATAAAAATATAAATTGATAAACAATAAGTTTACGTGTCATATGAATATGTTGAATGATTTGTTTTTTCCATTGAGCATCAATGATGTAAAGATATTTTTTGCACGATTTAGGAGCCGCGTCTTTGACAGCTTGTTTTGCTCATTTCATTGCTTTATATACATATGACATTGTTGCTTTTCTTTCCTCATCCACAATTCTGAGAACTTTTGCAATAGGTGTATGCATATTCAACACATTTTTTCCAGTCTCCCAAAACTTAGGATTTAGAATTGTCCCTTGAACTCGTTTTCTAACTGGATCTTTTGCTGCCGCAGTCCTAAACCAACCTTCTGAAGTAAACATCCTTTGCAAGCTATTTTTTTGCTCCAAAATACTTTGTAGGGCAATATAATTAATGGCAAATTTTGTTTGCCCTGGCCGAATCAATTCCTCCGTACAAAATGTTCTCACTATATCCAAGACTCTATTATGATTATAGATAAAATTTGTCACTCTTTTAGCTTACTCTAGCACATTTTGAACTGTTTCAATTTTGGAAAAATCAAGCAAAATCAAATCCATAGAATGGGCAGCACAAAGAGTCCAATATAAGTGCGGTCTTCCTTCCATCAACATTTCACCAGTTTTTTTATACGCACTACCATTGTCTATAATAATCTGAACCACATATTTCTCTCCAATTTCTTCAACAACAGCATCCTTGTCATGGCCAAAACTATCAATGGACTTGTGGAAGACAATTTTTCCATCACAATATATTAAGAAGTTAATGATAGATAATCTTGTGGTGGATGTCCATCCATCACACATGATTGTCACTCCATAAATCTCCCACTTCTTTTTGAACTGGTCAATCTACTCTTTAAGCTCATCTATCTCGTTATCTAGTAATGACCCGCTTTTTTTTTTTTCACAGATGAACNAACTGGTCAATCTACTCTTTAAGCTCATCTATCTCGTTATCTAGTAATGACCCGGCTTTTTTTTTTTTCACAGATGAACAGTGATTTCGGTGAACAGTGCACGTGTGAACTTTGAAATATATATATATATTTTTTTTGTGATTTGTACTAATCGAAATTGGGCTCTGATACCAAATTGATGTAGATCGTATTAGGGAAGAATTAGGGATGAGAAAAGAAGAAGAAGGGGATGAGAATAGAAATAAAATTTTATGAAGAAGATTCAATATCAATAATCAATAATCAAAGTCTAGTCTCTCAACAAATATGTATCCCCTATATATATAAGGAGTTCACAAATCCTATATATATAAGGAGATCACAAACCATAAAATAAATAAATAATCAAAATGACAACTAAACCCTTAAAAATTAAAAAGAAAATACTTAAAAGATAAATACTAAATTACTCTCATGATTAATCTAAAATGTCTATCCGATTCTTACACGATCCCCATCAAACTGTTACACAATGCATGTTAACACTACTTTATAAGACATGTAAAGTGGCCATCTGATTGCATCAATCCACAACTGAAATTGTACCTTGTCTACCAGATTTACCATTCCATCAGTAATTGTTACATAAATTTTAACACTTTCAGCTGCAACCTGAAGTAGGAAGACAATAAGAGGAAGCCAAATCCTAACAACAACAAATAATTGATATTCAAAGAATACAGCTTTGTTATTACTTACAACTGAAAGGGCATACTGGATCAAGAAATTATGCCGAGCTGCCCCCTCTGGCTGCACAAAAGTCACATGCTTAATTTTCCTCAAGAACAGTACAAATTGTGCACTACTAAGAAACTGAAATCATTTTTGATAAGCAGTTATGGTGAAATCATATACTTTCAAACTGGAGACAGAAGCTATTCCAAAAAATTGTAGAATAATGGGTGGAGATAATACCTGGCAACCAAGAAGGCGAAAAAGTAATTGTTGCAATGCAGGTAACTGCTCAAGCAAATCTGGGGTGTCTAGCCCCTTAGTTCTCTGTTAACAGCAAATTTTACACAGTATTATTTGCATCACTATCCCAGAATAGAAACTGATGGACCAAGAAGCATATCAACAATAGCACAAACTGATTCTATGACAAGATAAGGACTTGTATAGTAAGACGCAGGAAACTTGGACCTAAAACCTCATTTATGCTTAATAGTCCAAGGTGGCCTATTGTTTTCTGTCCAGGACCATTTAATCATGTTACTTGAATGAAGGTCACTGTTAAATTTTAAAAGACACCACTAAAACATAAATTGGGTTGGACGTCTTGTCCACCTTTGCTCATACTATATAATGTTTTCTTCTTGTTAACGGCATGTTGTTTCTTATCAAAAAAAACATAAATTGACTATTGAATGCAAAATCGCTAATAAGTAACCCTATCAATCGTACAAGAGCATATATTGTCAAGAAAAGCAACAAATTATTCGAACAAAATTAACAAATTTGTATCACTGACATAAGCATCACATAACTTGTCGGCCGACAGAAATGGAAAGTTATCCGATTAACAGTCATGTCCCTTTGAATGCACTACATGCAGTATGGCATCAACCACAAATTATGTATAGGTGAGGGGAAGCATCATAATGCAAGAAGAGAAACAGAACTACCCTTATGTACAAAATACATATTTAGATATCCGGATCCGTATAACATATAAATTTCAACAAACTGATAAAATTTTGATTTTCTATTTTATCCCTAATTAATCTTATAAAGTCAATTATATCATAACAAATCCTTTGATCTTACTTTTGTTTGCTCAAATTTATCCATATTAACCTTATCGACTTTCATATTCCTTCAATTTCGTATTAGAACACAAATTCTAGGGCTCCTACTATGTCTCTCAAATGTAAATCTCACAGGTTATTAGTTGGATATAAATTCTTTATCTTCACTTTGGGTCATTAACTTTCTCAAATAATTTATCCTAATATTTTGGACCATCGAATCCATAAAGAAGCAAAATCCAATCTAACCACTATCAAACAATATTATACAAAGCTTGCATGTACAAATCCGTAAGTATTTTAATAATAAGTCATAAATTTTTTATTTGTCTTTAGTGTTTTTATGTCTGAGCAAAATTAGTTTTTTAAGCCAATGGGCATTGGAGTATCAAGGTTTATTAGCAAATGGTTAAACATAAAAAATTTAAACTATAGCTCAAAATGATCCATCTACAATGTACTTGTGCATCAACTAGTATATTTATTTATTTATTTAAAGAGTTTATTGGATGTTATATATCAATATCAAGAACAAAAATAATTGCATAAAGAAAGTTTTATGATGTTAATTAAAACTTTATAGTAAAATTCAAGGATGAAATTTTTGTTTTGGTGCATAGTTTCAATGAGCTTGAAAACAGAAACGTTTCAATAATATTTCAGAAACATTTCAAAAACAAAGAAAAATTTAAAATTTTATTTCCACAAATTGGTCAAAACATAGGTCGAATCATGCCGAAATACCTCAAAACTTACCGAAATATCTCGACCATAATATGTTGCGACTAAAAAATAAAAATATAGTTCTAGCTAGACAAGCCTTGGATTGAAAAATTAGTGCTTCACTTAAATTAATTCTGCTATTAGTGCTTCACTTAAATTGTTGAGCTGTCCTTCAACAAAAGTATATTTAGAAAACTATTATATGAATTGAATAGCAGAATACATGCTCATGTTTATAATCATGTTCAGAGTTTTGGTCTTCCTGCTTTCTATGTATTTTTCTAAGTGAGCATCGTTTATTGTTGTCCTGATTATTTAAAAGCAAATTTCAAAGCCCATTGCAATCACGTCTCTTATATTTTCTAATTATTTCAAAATAACTTATTTTAGATTAAGTTGCAAACGCAAGAACAAATTTAGAGACTAAATTTTTCTAAGAACAGGAAGTAACACTTCAATAAAAATTAGCTTCATACAAACTGCATACCAAGTTATTTGTCTGAACATCATACTTCAGTATTCGAAAACATTCTAGGCGCTCTTCAAGATATAAAGCATAAGTACGAAGCCAAGCAGAATAATCCCATGCTTAACACCAAAAAATATGCGAAGGGTGAGGTCATGATAATACAAACTTTTTGTAATTACTTTGAACTAAAGATCAAGAAATACCATCTGGGCTTGAATCATCCTTAAAATGTGACAGGTTTAGCATATGACCTTTGCTCTGGCTATAATTAATGAGCTCTTCTGGAACCGTAGGATCTATCTCCCTCAATGCACGATGTATAACAATTAAAGTTTTTAAGGCAACCTGAGCACACATCAAAATTATATTGTGAACAAAGTTTCGTACCTAATCACTTCAAAGTTATAAGTTCTAAACTACTTTCGAAGTCAAGCTATTTGAAGCAGAAACTCTCCTTTACACCCTCCATTGACGTGTTGTTAAGCAAGAATGAAACAAATTATGATGAATACTCTACAAATGAGAAAAATTTGAAAGATAGCATATGTATTGACGCATAATATTGCATGCTAATTGTAGGTTATAGGATAGAACGATACTGACACATAGTCAAACCCAAATATGTGGAAATTCATGCTCCAATTAAGTTGTCTCAAGAGTTTACCAACACCATTACATTTTTGGAATTAATTTTTTGAGGGGATCTTGTACAGAATACGAAGGCAAAGGCCATCAATGAAATTATTTGAATTTCAACTAGTTGGGAAGAATGTTGAAGAGCACAGAAGGAGAGACCCATCAGAGAGGAAAGCGAGTGAGATAGGACCTTGCAAATTGCAAGGATAAGTTTCTACATGAATGAGGCAACTGTAATCATGATAATGTGTGGGTAATTTTGATATTAAATGCAATTGTAGGTAAGTGTCATCTCTTAAAGCACTACCCCCCCCCCCCCAAAAAAAAAAAAAAAAAACATTAAGCTTCAGAAATAAGGTGGGGAAGCACTGAACACAGAGCTAAACATTTAAGACAGAAAGATGCTTAGAAACATACGGTCCAATTATGTGTTTTAGCGAGACGTCTGGCAAGAGCATGTATACAATAAGCAACATCTGCCCGAGGTCTGGAAGCTGAAACCGCATCAAAGATTGCTGACAGAAGAATATAAACACATTAGTATTTCAATGTTACAAGATAAACAAGTGCACAAAGACAATTCACAAGAACTCAATGTTCCTTGGAAATTCAATATTAACAAACTTGAAGTTGAAAAATCCACATTTGACTAGAAGTTGTGAATCAAAATGGTGGAATTCTGAGATAGTGCACAAAATATCTTAGATCTCAAGTTTATAATTTATCGGGTATATGACATTCAACTATATGATTATTGAGTTCTTTCTCATTTACAATAAAAAATTAAAAAATGTTGCTACATCTTCCAAGTAAAGTAAGAAGCACAAGAAATAAACCAGAGACCGTAACACCATGTCTGTAGTAAATTGCACTTCGACAATTAAAAGCGCTTCACTCACTGCGTATATGTTTCTCCTTTGGCAACACTTCAACATGGGTTGTGGCTTTGACGATTGCAACATCCAGCTCCTGGAACACAGCATAATCACCTTCACATGCTGTTATACCACAAGGAATTTAAGAATCTAACTTTACAATTCCAACGTCACCTTGTATTCACTATTAACTTTGGCCAATCCAACCTTTGTGGAGTCTTTTAGAGCTCCAAGAGCTTTTCTAAAGCTTTGGTGCGTGCTACCACCAGCTGCCATCTAATTTGAGCAAAAGAAATACCCCAAAATCCCAATGAAGTTAAATTCTGAGAACCTGAAAGACAAGCAGCGACAAACCATATGCTTAAATAAAATTGGGAGTGCAGACCCTCAATAATGTAACAAGGATTCCTTGCACGTAAAGGAACCATGCACCACCCACGTCTTTGAACCATTCGGTTATACTACTAGGCAGCACCTTCTTGTATGATACATTTCACAATACATAGGCTATAAACTGATGAAATTTCCATGAATTGAAATTGGCACTCTGTAACAACTATTGTTCCAGTCAATTCATAGCATTTGGGTGAACTATAGGTTCCTCTGGTCACAGTGCTGCCTGATTAAGTTTGTTCATGAGTGAGAAACTATAAGAGCAAGCCCCCATTCAGTTTATCTCAAAAAAAACTGGATACTTGAGAGAGAGAGAGCATGATACTTGTGCAAAGAGCCAGAGATACGCCTCACAAGAAAGTGTAAATCTTCCTTATCCATGGAACGTTAGCTAATTATATGGGATAATTGTTGATTTACATGTTGGAAGGGCCATTGCTAGGTGTAATGGTAAAGCCTTAGGTTGCCAAATGTAAGAAGATGAGTTCCCCTCACAACTAGAGATTCATGGATATTCTTGAAAGAAATATTTAATAGATGATTTAAAACTAGCTATTGTTAGGGGATAAAACTCCATCAAGATAAGAAAATTGTTAACCAATAATTATGACTAAAATACAAATCTTATGATAAATGCGAGGCCAGACAACAAAAAATAGAATTAAAAACACATACCATCAAGTGAAGTTGAAGATAACAACCACCTGGTACAAGACCATAAAGAATTGATAATGATAAGGTGCCAAACTAACACATAATAGATGTGCCCGGACACTGTAACCACGGAGGATCTTTTACATGAGTCATAAATAACAATACTACTAACATTAAAACCATAACAAGGTATATTTCAACTTTTTCCCTCTTATATATCACGTTGAACATTATCTAACCAATGCATATAAATAAACGAGGTGTAGACAACATACATTGGACTTAAAGATAAAATTGTTTAAGTCCAAAAACTGCCTTAATCAACATAAACAAAAAAACCATAGCTGTAGGAGGAAGCAAGTAGTCACTACATTTGTTTAATACATAATGATTGCAAATCCTCTGATTCCAATGAAATGACTTCTCGCAAATTATAATGACATCATCTTTGTCACCGTGAACTTTTTTCAAAAATGAAAATAGTGCAAAGAAGTGAAAGGAGAGAATTTGGCAATATTTTGTCAATTACAGCTTGATTGAAAAGTGAAATAGAAATAAAAGATCATTAGTTAGTTTGGTTTCCATCAATCGAAGGTGCTAGGAGAGTCAGTCCCCACTAAACCCAGGGTGCTAGAGCCTAGAGAGGTACTAGCCTTTGAAATTATTCAAGATTGAAAGAGAAATAAACCCTATTTTCATATCCCTAAAGTAAAACCCTTTTTGGATATCAATAAAAAGAAAACCCAAAAATTTTCAAAGCAGTGAACATGAACTAAGCTAACAGCCAAGAAGATTTATTGGAAATGTGGAAAATAAAGATACAAAAAAAGGGAACAAACGGGAAAATCTGGTCTTCAACGTAAAACCATTATCGGATTTAAACAAACAAATCGTTATCGTATTGATGAACAATAAACAAGAAATCTCATACGAAAATTCAATACAAGTTGACGTACATATAACTACGCATATATTTTTGTCATGTATGTATCTTTCTTTGTGTGTGTGGGTATTAATTGACAGAGAAATTCAAAATATTTTTCATAAATAACAGAATACAAACTTATGATTGAATTCGACCCATAATGATCATATTACAACGCAAAACACCAACATTCATTCATGATTTGAAAAAAAGAAAATACAAAATGTTTGCATATCGAAAACCGTGAAAGACCTTTCATAATGCATGGTTTACCTCCATGAATTGGTCACCGGTGAAGCTGCCGGAAACTGAACGTAGAACGGCCCTTTTCCGTGCGCTTCACGTTGGAGTCGGAGTTTTCACTATATATAGGTGCTTGTGTATACATATACATGTACATATAGGTTGGCCTACTGTACGGCTGTATCTGATCACACAACTCGTTTACCGTTTAGCAAATCGGGTTTGTAGAATCGGGTTTGAGACTTGTCCACCTTCAAGTACGAACAATGTTTTTTTTTTTTTTTTTGTTAGCAAGTATCGACGCAATTCGGCGCAATCCTGAACACTTGTACCAAAAAAAAAAAAATTTTAAAAATGTTTAAGATAGGATCATCATTTTTATCAATTGAAAAAATGAAAAATTTGATTTTAAAAAATTATAATGTCACGCTAATCAACGGTATAATTATGGTATCAAAATTTTATTTTTTTATTGCATTTTTATTTTATTTTCATAAAAATATTGATACTTGTAAAATTTAATTATTTTTATAATTAATAGTTACAAATCAATTTAAACCACAATCAATGACTCTCGATAAACTTCACTATAATACTTGCATATTTTTGTGGATACAACATGCTTATTGATAAAAATATGTATATATATATTGTAGTAGATAAATATACTCAATAATTAAAATATTTAGTAAAAAGTATACGTATGATCTTTTTATTTATTAATGATAAAATAAAGAATAAATTTCACTTTTTAAAAATAAAACGTCAAATTAAATCCTCTATTTTTCAGTTAATATAAATAAAAAATTAGGATCATTTTTATTAAATTGCACTCTAAAAAATCGTTCAAATCTCAATTTGTATTCTCAATGATCAAAAATTTTAATTTGTATCCTCAAAAATAGAAATTTGTATTAATATGCACCTGAAACTGACAATTATTGCTCTCTAAAATTAAATGGATAAATTACATTTAAATCCTTTATACTTGCCACTTAATTATTTGAACCCCCTTACATTTAGAATTTACTCCTCTATCTCTTGGCGTTTGTGTACGCGTAACACATAATCCATTATCGTTGATATTTGTAAATATAACCATTAAAAAATATGATTTAATTCTAATAAAAAATTATAATTTTATACTACCTTTTATTTTGTGAGTTCATTATACTCTAACGTTTAAAATTAAACATAACATTGAATGACTAATATAATGCATGTATTTATATAATGTTATTTATATTTAATACAATACTGCATAAATTAAATTATTTGAGAGAACATTTTTAGTCATATTTAGATTATCAAAAGGCGTAGGTGTAATATTTTAAATGTGAGGAGTCTAAATAATTATGTGACAAATATGAAGGGGTCTACGTATAATTTATCTATTTAATTTTAGAAGAAAAACGGACGGTTGTTAGCTTGAGGTACGTATTANAGTACATTATTTCGGTTAGCAAGGAAACAGTAATGTTTTGAATTTTTTTTGGAAATAGAATAGAGCAAAGAAAATTTTTAATTTTTTTTCCCCTTAATATCGTTCGAAATATACCAAAACATTCGGAAATACCTCAAAACATAGGGGTTTTGACATTCAGTTATTGATTCGTTCTGAAATGTTTTGATTGTTGCAATGGAAACAAAGCAAAATTTTCATCCCTTGTTTAAACTGACAAATAAAAGTCAGGTGTTCAAGCTGAAACTTGTAGGATCTTAATGACAGATATCTTCAAAGAATAAGATAAAGTGTTTCTCTTTTTGCTTTCATTAATAACTACAAAATGAAGTAGCAGAGAATGCGGAAGAAGCCAGGGAAAAACTTTTGTTTCTGTCATCTATATTGTTTACCCATCTTGTGATTTTGATCAACAAAGTTGAAGGCAACTTGCTTACACTCGTAAACATGATCAGATACATTCACAATTGTGCAATTTACTTTTTACTTCCGTGGTTCAAATTTATATTTTATTGAATATTTAATCATTTGTGGTGGAGAATCTTTAACTCAGAGTTTTGTATAATTATGGGAATGAGGTGCACGAGATTATGAGTTGAATCAGACAGGCAGGGCATGAGATTAATTGGATATATAATGACATTACAAAGTTTTTCTTTCCTGATCCGAGTCATTGTAGTTTATGCATGGACTCGTCTGGACATCGAAACTTTGCTAATCAGTACCATTACCTTTGCATTGATTTCTTAGTTTCAATTAGGGCTATAGAGCTGTAGGTTTAGTTCTTCAACCGTCTGCTAATCAGTACCAGTATCTTTTCATTGATTTCTTAGTTTCAATTATGTCTATAGAGCTTTAGGTTTAGTTCTGCAACCGTCTGCTTGCGCTGGTCTCCAATGCCTTTTGAAGATGTCTTTTTTCCATTTCCTTGTTACATGTAAACTTCTTGTCTGCTTTTTAGTTGTTAGTTGAAAATCATAGTGTTTTTTGTCCTCATTGAAGGTTTACCTTGATTTCTTGTTTTGTCAACTTGTGTAAGAGATGAAATTTTACCATCTGGGTAAAGGAGGTAGAAGTATGCAAAAGCATGGAAGGGGAGTGCTATTGTTGCCTCTTGCTGGTGATATGTTACATTATGGTGTTCATAAGTTGCATACCTGTTTAACCCATGCACTATTGTGAGAATTGTTTGGGATGCTTTTGTTTGATCATATTCTAGAGGGATGCCTTTCGTGGCATTTTATGATTTGCAGAAGTGTGATATGTCCTTTTGGAGATGTCATTTTTATTTTCAGAGTCCTCTGTTTTTTCAGCACAGTTTTTTAAGAGAATTCTGTCAGAAGATCTGATTTTTCTTTGTAGTTTCTTTTGTTTTCTTTGTCCTAATTTTTTTGGAGAATTATTTAATATCTTGGTTTGAAACGTAAAATTGTGTTGCTTATACATTATAAGTGTTACTTTGATGGATACTAGGATTTTCTTATTCATCCAAACAGGGAGGGCTGTTTTACTTATGAATGTAGTTTAGGTATAGCATTCTGTAGTTTATGCAAATGTTCTTGCACTCTGATGGTCTGTCAACTACATAAATTGCAGTCTAACTTCTGTCAAATATGTCATATTTCTCCATTTAAATGTTCAAATACTCTTACCTCTTTCTGGGTTTTTTCTTGCAGATATTTACATGATATAATCTACATTACATGCTTTGTGCAACTCACTTCAATCATCTCTGAAAAATTTTGGTTCTTATATTTAGTGGTAAGATTCAATTCCTAATATTTACTTCTGTATATGCATTCACAATGCATTTAGCAGCTTAATCATGCATAGAGATTATTAAGAAAAGGAGGAAGGAAGCTTATGGTGGCCTCCCAACATATATCTGGGGTTGAAATGTGGAATTCTTTGTTGCAACAGCTTGATGAATTACTGAAGAAAAGTGACAAAACTCATGTTTTTTCAATCAATACGAATTTAAGGGAAAATAGCTTTGGTGTATAACTGTATAGACATATTCTGCTGTCCTATCCATAAATGAGGTGGCTTTTGAGTGGCGATATTTTGAGTAGGGGGTACAAGCACACAAACAAATCCCCATTAATTTTTTGGAAAGAGGGTTATTTGATATGCAATGAATGTATTTTGTTGAATCTCATTTTTGCAGGAGGATATTAAACTAGTTGCGGGCCATTTTTTCTGGGAATGAGTATGTTTTTTTGTTAGGAATAAAATAAAGATCTCCTGTGAAAAATGCCATGAAATGGTGGTTCACCAAAGTTTTGCGTAGTGATAGTTGGAACTACTTATGTTTTACCTCAAAATAAAAAATTTGTTTCAATTTTTTTATTGTTAAGATTTAAAAAGTGAACCTACTAATTATGCTGTTGAAGCATGAGAAGCTTAGCTGAGTTTTATTATCCTTTTTGCTTTGCAGATACCATCATATGCGGCGTACAAACTCTTTTGCATCTTGAAAGGGTTTCTGTTTCAAGGTTCAGAGGTATATTCTCCCTCTCAGATTTCTGTGTGTCTTCATAAGCAACACATAGTACTGATAGACTCAGCACAGTAGATAGTTCTTACTAGTCTGTGAATGATTGCACAGGAAGCTGAAAAGGATGAAAAAACTCGAAAGAAGAAAGAAAAGATGGAGAAGAGGCCTTCAAGATCCAAATTTGTGAAGGCTAGAAATCAGTAATGCAATCCACAAAATCAAAATGTGAAAACTTCAGGTCTTGCATGCGACCAAGATTACTCTAAATGTGCTGCATATTGTGAGTTGTGAATATAAGTCACGATTGTCTGGACTCCTTGTTAGGAATGCGTGTTATTGCTATGGATTATACACCTCCTTGATCTAATCTGTTTTCTGCTGTAATCTCTCAAAGGTTTTGTACTTACAGATTCCTTTGCAATAATGGGGTGTAGATTTTTAACTGTAGGAGTTTGCCTTAATACCAGTCATGAGAATAATATATTTGCTTTGCCATGAAGATGGGTGATTTACATTTTGGACCTCTAACTTTCTGACTTGTGCTTAGTTTGTGTAGACCTCTAACTTTCTGACTTGTGCTTAATTTGTGCAAATTCGGTTCTCAACTGTCAAACTCTAGTCTGGACATTCCAGAGGGGTGGCCGATTGATAACCAATCGCTCAAATTTTGAAGGCCAAATTCAAATTGGTGTGATTTTAGGGTGGAAAGTATAATACCTCAAGTGGCAATAAAGATGAGATATAAATTCAAATGTCACGAGTTTGAAATTTTGAACCCTTTTAGACCAGATCATAAGAGATTTATTTCTTATGAATATCTCAATTCTGGCGTAGATATCCTTGACTGTTGGGGAAAAAAAAAATTTGATTCAAAAAAGAATCCCTCTATGCCGCCTTATTAACCTACAAAAGATGAAATGTGGGTACTTTAGTTGCGGTTGCGAGCAAAATTTAAACATGAAAAGGGTTATCATTGGTGCATTCCAAAGATGAAACATATTTATACTAAAATAATGTTTATGTTGATTCTATTTTTGAATCGGTGACTCTATAAACAATTAAAGAATAATGTTATTTTTGCCAAACTTTTTATTATGAACTTAGGATGATTAGATAGATTAGTGGAATCTCATTAACGCCCGATGGTTGTAATCATGTCGCATCAGTTGATAAGAAAAATTGATCTAAATAGCATTATTGACGGTCAAATTTTAGAATCATGCATTGTGCTGTCTTTTTTATCCGATTTAGAGTAGCACCGTCTTTTTTATCCGATTTAGAGTAGAGCGTAACAAAAGAATAAAAATTAAGAATCATAATTTTTGCCACGACACGTCAGTGAGGTACAAATCCAAAATGATATGATGAATTATTAAAAATAATAAATGAATCAGATTAATATTAAACACGGGAAATCATATTTTTTACATGACAAACTTGGATAACTGGTATTACAAGCTACTTTCAATGGACAGAGTGGGTGGGATTTGATGTTGGGTTGGGTTGGTGGGTTGGGTTGGGGCTCTTGGGGGATTTGATGTTGGAGAAATGGACAAGGTGCTGGGATGAGTTGACAAGATTGGAAACAGATTAAAAGTAACAAAACTGAAGCAGGAAGCGCATGACTGACCTGCCCCAAAAAGCTTCAAAGGAAAATGACTCATAGCCCTTCACACACTTCAGCACAAACACACACACAGCATATTCCAGACAGCTAAAACAGTACGTTGTCATCTTTTTTTAGTCAAAAACCCCTTTTGCTTTGCCTTTCACTCACTCATTTTTTTGCTTTGGGTACAGCATCTGATATGATGTTCTCACACACACTCCCCTCAAAAACACCACGGTGCGCAATGCGCACCCCCCTAAGGCAAATCCCCCCACCCCACCCCACCCCACCCCAGTTATTACTTTGTACCTTAAACAATGTTTATAGTTTTCATTTACACCTTGAAAATTCAAATTTTTTCATTACTCCATCAGATAGAAAAAAAAAAGTAACAAAACAGTGCAAAACTAAACCTTCTTTGCTTTGCCCAACTATTTTCTTGCTATAATTATATTTTTTAGGTTTTAAATATAATTATTTACATATCTATATAATAAATCACATAGAAAATTTAATTTTATCCTCTTTATAGTCCCCCCCCCCCCAAATTCTATCACATCACTCATCTTATCACATGCTCAATCATTTAATATTTAATTAATTTATAATTTTACATAATTTTTATTTCAAAAATTATCTATATACAATAATATATGCATGTTGAAAAATTTTGGTCGAATGATGTTTTTTGAGAAAGTATTATTGATATTTTTAAAAAATAATAGATAAAAATAAATTTTAAATGATATAAACAAATAAATAAAGAAAAAAATTGTTATTTAATATAATAATA